>CAJHQQ010000798.1:0-45000 GCA_905132885.1 Moricandia moricandioides
CTGTGATCAATGATGGTCCCATCAAAATTAGTGATATTGAGCCACTGATCAAAGCAGCCAAAGCCATTATCTCCTCAAAGAAGTCTGGTACACATTCCCTTATCTCTAAGCCAATCATAATAGATTCAGCAGCTAGTCATCATATGATTAGTGATAGGAATCTCATTAGTGATGTTAGGCCTGCCTTAGGGAATGTTACAATAGCAAATGGAGATAAGGTGAAGATAGAAGGAATAGGGAACCTTAAGTTGTTTGATAGGGAATCCACTGCCTTTTATATGCCTGGTTTTGCTTCTAACTTACTCTCAGTGAAAAAGGCCACTGCTGACCTGAATTGTCAGGTGGTTTTTAGGCCTAATGATGTTGAGTTTCAGGACCTTGAGACAGGGAAGGTGATTGGAGAAGGCAACAGCAAATATGGTTTATACAATCTCCAAAAGACTAAGCTTTCTTACTCTTCGTCTTCTACTCCTTTATGCATGACCAGTACTAATCTATGTGATAGCACCACTTGGCATGCTAGATTAGGTCACCCACACTCACGTGCTTTAGAACTTATGATGCCTGATATATCATTTAGTAATCTGGAATGTGAAATAGAACTTATGATGCCTGATATATCATTTAGTAATCTGGAATGTGAAGCATGCATCTTAGGAAAGCATTGCAAATCTGTGTTTCCAACATCAGTAACAATCTATGAAAAATGTTTTGACTTGATTCACTCTGATGTTTGGACCTCTCCATGTCTATCCATGGATAACCACAAGTATTTTGTCACCTTTATGGATGAAAAATCAAAATACACTTAGATTACATTGCTTCCATCTAAGGATCGTGTGTTAGATGCATTTATGAACTTCCAATCTTATGTTACTAACCACTTTAAGGCTAACGTGAAGGTACTAAGGTCACACAATGGAGGATAGTATACAAGCCATGCTTTCAAGAATCATTTGGCAAAACATGGCATAGTTCACCAAACAAGCTGCCCTTATACTCCTCAGCAAAATGGAGTGGCTGAAAGAAAGAATAGGCATCTGATGGAGGTTGCCAGATCAATGATGTTTCATGCAAATGTTCCTAACAGATTCTGGAGTGATGCTGTGGTGACAGCATGCTATCTGATCAACAGGATTCCTACCAAGGTGTTGAAGGATATTTCTCCTTATGAAGTGTTGAACCAAACCAGACCATCTATTCATCACCTCAGAGTGTTTGGATGTGCCTGTTTTGTGCTAATACCAGGGGAGCAAAGGAACAAGCTAGAAGCAAAGAGCATGAAGTGTATTTTCATAGGCTATTCTCCCACACAGAAGGGATACAAGTGCTACAATCCTGAAACAAGAAAAGTACTTGTATCTAGAGATGTAAAGTTTATGGAAGGAAAAGGGTTCTATGCTGAGAAGAATTGGGATGAGCTCAAGGATCTGTCTCTAGTATCCGATAGGGCCAATAACCTGAGAATTATCTTGGAGAATCTTGGAATAAGTTTATCAAAGGATAAGGAGGCGACCAGAGAAGTTGCTCCTACTCAAGGGACTGTACGAGAGGCTGATGAAGTCACTCATCCTGATCCTGAAGGGGGCAATAAACAAGGACCAGAACAGCAACAAGGTTCAGATGCTCATGATCAGGAGAGTGCTCATGATCAGGAGAGTGCACAAGATCAGGAGACTTCCCAAGCTCATGAGGAACAAGAGCAGCAAGAGGAAAAAGCTCAGGTTCAACCATTGAGAAGGAGTACAAGGATAAGGAAAGATCCTTCTAACTGGGTGAACATAAGAGTCTACTTCAACAGCCAAGCAGTAGCTCATCCCACTTCAGCAGTATGTTCCTTTGCGCAATTCCCAAATGAGCATCAAGCCTTCATTGTGGGTTTAGATGAAGCATATGTACCAAGATCATATGCAGAAGCAATAGAGCTTGACGTGTGGAGAAAATCAGTTGGAGATGAGATAAATGCCATGATCATCAATGATACTTGGTATGAGAGTGAACTCCCAAAGGGCAAGAAAGCTATGTCAAGCAAGTGGGTGTTCACTATCAAGTTTCTACCAAATGGCAAGGTGGAGAGGTGCAAAACAAGATTGGTTGCAAGAGGCTTCACTCAGACATATGGAGAAGATTATGTTGATACATTTGCTCAAGCTGCATACAATTCGTATCATCTTATCCCTTGCAACAAATTTGGAGTGGGAATTGTGGCAGATGGATGTGAAGAATGCTTTTCTTCGAGGAGAGTTAGAAGATGAAGTTTATATGCACCCACCTCCTGGTCTAGAAAAACTGGTAAACCTGGAAATGTTCTAAGACTCAAGAAAGCAATTTATGGGCTGAAGCAATCTCCAAGAGCATGGTACCACAAGTTGAGTACTACACTGAATGGAAGAGGATTCAAGAAGTCAGAAGCTGATCACACCTTGTTTACACTCTCTGGTCCAAGGGGAATTGTAGTCATCTTGATCTATGTAGATGATATAATCATCACAGGCAGTGACAAAGAAGGCATCAAAGAAACCAAGGTATTTCTAAATTCTGTCTTTGATATTAATGATTTGGGTGAACTCAAGTACTTCCTTGGGATTGAAGTATGCCGCTCTAAAGAGGGGCTCTTCCTGTCTCAAAGGAAGTACACACTTGATCTTTTAATTGAGGCAGGAAACCTTGGAGGAAGAAAAGCCAAAACACCACTGGAAGAAGGCTACAAAGTACTTAGAGAGGGGGAGTTTGAGGACAAACCTTATGGTGATGTGAAGCAGTATAGGAGAATGATTGGGAAACTCATTTATCTAACCATTACAAGGCCAGATATCTGCTTTGCAGTGAACCAAGTAAGTCAACACATGCAAGGGCCTAAGGTTCATCATTGGAACATGGTGGAAAGAATCATGAGATATCTGAGAGAGGCTCCCGGTCAGGGTGTATGGATGGCTTGCAATGGAAGCACAGAGATTGTAGGATATTGTGATGCTGATTGGGCAGGAGACAGAGTTGATAGGAGATCAACTACTGGTTATTGCACGCTCATTGGAGGCAACTTGGTAACTTGGAAGAGCAAGAAGCAGAAGGTTGTGTCATGCTCTAGTGCTGAAGCTGAGTATAGAGCCATGAAGAAGCTTACCAATGAGTTGATTTGGATAAAGGGATTGCTTGGAGACTTGGGCATTGAGACTACAACAACTATCACGATGCACTGTGATAATCAGGCTGCCATTCATATTGCCAGCAACTCAGTCTTCCATGAAAGAACCAAGCATATTGAAGTAGACTGCCACAAAGTTAGACAAGCTGTGGAGAAGCAAATCATCCTACCTTGTTACACAAGAAGTGAAGACCAGCTTGCTGACATTTTCACCAAGGCAGCAAGCACTAAAGTCTGTGAGTTCATCCACTCTAAGTTGGGACTCATAGACCTCACATCTCACTGAGTCTCCTAGCATGGAGACCTCTACTCTTTTTCCTTAGTGTGCTTTTGTCCCACTGGGTTTTTCACACTAAGGTTTTAATGAGGGAGGTTCTTCATGTTTCCAAGCCTGATCAGTTCCTAGGATCAAGCTTGAGGGGGAGTATTGAGATGAAGAACCAAAGATAAGATTATGCATTGACAAGAGAAGACAAAGAGAAGATCAGATGCTGCGGTTACTTGAGAGAGAAGACATTCCGTACAGTCTTGGATAGAAGTAACCAATTATGCCCTAACTTT
Organism: Moricandia moricandioides; assembly: GCA_905132885.1. Taxonomy (NCBI): domain Eukaryota; kingdom Viridiplantae; phylum Streptophyta; class Magnoliopsida; order Brassicales; family Brassicaceae; genus Moricandia; species Moricandia moricandioides. The sequence continues at coordinate 3,707 of CAJHQQ010000798.1, forward strand.
CCTTGAGAGGCAAGGAACTGATGTGAACTCGTCCAGAGTATCCTCAGAGACCAATGAGGCTGTTGGGAGTGAGTTTGGCTGGATGCAAATTCAAATATGGAAGAAAGTCAAATGTTAAGCTTAAGAAGAGAGTTGTTGGTGTCCTGTCACTTTCACTGGATCAGAGAGCCTTATTATATTGTTTTCCCTTTGTTTATTATTTATGTCATTGTCTAATGCCTCTATATAATCTGTATGCAACCAGATGAATTGAATTAAGGAGCTTTAGTCTCCCATTTCGAAATTACTCTCTCCCTCTCTCTTGCTATACTCTCTCTCTTTGTCCAGAAACTTGTTCTTTTGTTCTGGAGTTCTTCTCTTCTGTTCTTCACACAAACACCTCGAATCTCCATTATTCTCACCCATATCTCTTCTAAATTCTCAATTCTAACACTTCTAACGTCTTTGACATTAGTGGGTGGCGGCAGTCCAGTAGTTGCCGCAATCTTTTCCTTGTCCACCTCAATTCCGGCTTCTGAGAACTTGTGTCCCAAGACAATTCCGTTGTTAACCATGAAATCGCATTTTCCCAGTTCAAAACCATATGTTTTTCTTCGCATCTAGCTAATACCTTACATAGGTTGTCGTGACATGCTTTTAAATTCGGAGCATAAACCGAGAAGTCATCCATGAAAACCTCCATGAAGTCCTCGATCATATCAGTGAATATTGACATCATGCATCTTTGGAAAGTCGCAGGGGCGTTACAGAGTCCGAATGGCATCCTGCGATATGTGAATGTTCCATAGGGACAAATAAAGGTGGTCTTTTCTGGGTCGTCCAGAAGTATGGGGTTCTGGAAGAATCCGGAATACCCATCGAGAAAACAATAGTATTCGTGGCTTGCAAGCGTTTCTAACATCTGATAGATAAAGGGTAAAGGGAAATGATCTCTTTGTGTGTCAGCATTTAGCTTCCTATAATCGATACACATTCTATGTCTAGTGACAGTTCTAGTAGGGATCAATTCATCTTTGTCATTTTTAACACGCTAATTCCTCCTTTCTTTGGGACAACATGAATCGGGCTGACCCAGTTGCAGTCTGAGATCGGATAAATAACGACTGCTTATAGAAGTTTCATGATTTCCTTTTTAACTACTTCCTTCAGGTTGGGGTTCAATCTCCTCATATGTTCGATGGAAGATTTTGATTCATCATCAAGGTGTATCTTATGCATGCATAGAGCGGGAGAGTTTCACGGGATGTCATCTAACGAATATCGGAGACCCTTGAGGTGCTTTCGAAGTTTATCAGAAACATTGCTTGCTCTCCGCTACTCAAGTTTGCATTTATGATGACAAGATAATTGTTTTTGTAAAGAAAAGAGTATTTAAGACCGGCTGGAAGTGGTTTGAGCTTGATTTTGGGTGCTTTTTCCTTGCTCCAGTCGTCAGTCACAATACGTTGTCGATCAATGGTTATATTGGGGTGTTGATCGATTGGGGTCGATAGATCGAGTTCGTCAAGATTGGCATTAAAAATTCCTTCAGTGGCGTCCATTAACCTTGTATACTCTCCAGTGTGATATTCTAACGTAGATATGTTAACTTCAGGAGATGTTCTTGCTTTATCTAGAGGTTCATTCAAGCACATGTCTATGAATGATTTTTCTTCTAGGTCGGAAACGTAATCGATATGGTTGGTTTGACCGTCGATCAAAGGTTTTTTAATTATATTTTCCATGTCAAAGACCATCGGTATCTTCCCAACGTTGAGGCATATACGTCCTTCTCTGACATCAGTGATCGCCCCGGCTGTGGTCAGGAAAGGTCTTCCTAAGATAATCAGATTTCGAGGTTCTCGCTCATATTTAAGTACTATGAAATCTACAGGTATATCGCAGTTATGAATACGTACGGGTACATCCTCAAGTACACCTTCCGCAATTCTAGTGGATCTATCAGCTAAAACGAGTGTGACCCTGGTAGGTTGAAATTGTGTTAGCCCGAGGGCGACTGCAACGGAATAAGGCATTAGGTTGACACTAGAGCCTAAATCGCAGAGGGATCTTTGAAATCTCTCATCGCTAATAGTGCAGTCCAAAACAAAACTATTGGGATCAGGGTGTTTAAGTGGAGTTTTTCCTTGAATAATTTCACTCATTTCTTCAGATACCATCATCACGCAGCGTTCCGATTCATGGGATCCTCGTGATGTTGCATCTTTCACGTACTGCTTAATAGTAGGCGAGATGTGAATGGAATCTCTTAGTGGCATCCCAATGTTTAATTTGTCAAACGCTTTCTTGCATATTGCCTTTTCCAGATGCTTCTTCTTCTGCTTAGCGTTATTTTGGAGGAATGGGGGCTTTCGCTTGGTAGATCCTTGTCTTAACCGGTTTGGTTGGTTCTGGGTCTGAGCATCGATCGATTTTCTGTAAGGGCTGTCGATCGTTTTCCAGTACGGGGTGTCGATAGATTTCTCCCACGTCTATGTTCTTTCCCTTAGGTTCAATGATTGATTTCTCAAGGTCGTCATTTTGGCCTAATACTTCTGTTTCAGGAAGGATTTCAGGATCTTTCTCCTAAATTTTGAGCGGGATGGGATGAGATTTTTCTTTTTCATTCGTTGCGATTTTCTCGAATTCATCGATGGTGATTGATATACTATGGATTTCACCTATTCTAACTATGATATATATTGTATATTTAGAGTCTTTTATATGCATTTGGTATTGTTTTAGAGTATTTACAGGTCTAGGTACTTATTGGAAGCAATTGGAGCTTTTGGAATATTTTGAAGCAATTAGGATTGCCCCGCATAAACTCAGAGTCAGATCCAGATTTATAAATGGACAATCGATTGACGTCACACACTTTGCGTCGATCGACGGTAATGTCGGCAGAAAGATTTAGAAATTACAGGTTTTACCTAGAAGTTTCATTGATTGCAAGACAAGTCCCTAGCCGAAATTTAGACTATTTATTAGGGATTTCTATCTTTGATAAACCCTAAGCTGTAAAAGCCCTAAGAAGCTGTTAGGATCAGAAGCTGAGTAACCGAAAAGTTACACCAGAGTTTTAGAGTTGGAACACATTGATACATCTATTGGAGAGAAAAATCTGATCATCATAACAGAGAAGATCTTGAACTCCTTATCTTTTTAGTCAGTTTATCCTATGCAATTTATTCAGACTTCATTCATGTTCTTTATTGTTATGTCTGAGTAGTTCTCTATTAGATTTAGGGTTATTCAATGGTAGTAATGTATTGTTGATTTTATAGAAATTTTTAGGCTAATCTTCTTGGTTTTTATTTAAGTTCCTCTCAATGCTAAGTTGAAATTGATTACCTCAACCTTAGAAATTAGGGTTCTATAGAGAAAGCGAGAGCTTGGTAATAACCTGGAATCTATCTTAAGCAATCTAAATAACTAGTAACAAAAGATAGTTGAATTAGAAGTTTAGAGAATCTATAAAACCGCAAAACCAGAACTGTTTAGAATGAGCATCGATCGACGCCAGCTTAGTGCCATCGATCGACGCCAGCTTAGTGCCATCGATCGACGCTCAGCTGAGATGCGCGAAAGTGATATCCTAAACCCTAAGGTTTAAATTCAGAACGATACTTAATAAAACCCTAGCAATCTATTTTTCTGTATTATTTAAATCTACCTGAGAATTTCTCCTAAGTATAATCTCCTAAATTAATCTTCACAAACCAAATCAATCGTAAAAATTGTTTTAATTTTTTATTGTTATATTGAACCTCTTAATTTAGAGAGTAAGTGGGAATATAGGGTTAATTTGAAAGTGGGAAAAATAAAATAGACCCCACATCAAATTTGGCACCTTGTCGGGGACTCTTTCTTATTGCCATTAGATTTCGTTTAGAATATTGTCTAGATTTTTGCTTTACTGTTTGCTAAATTATTCTTTCCCTAAACCTTATGACACAGGTAATTAAAGGAGAGAATTTGGATTCTGGACAACAACCATCGATCGACAGAGCTCATCTGGAATCGATTGACGTTTGTCCATTGCTGTCGGGCGGCACCCTTCCATTGCCATACATCGATACCGGTCAGCCGGAAGCAGGTAAGTACGCCTTTACTGCTTCTGATAATAAGAAAGTAGTCTTGATAAAATCAATGAACAATCAAAGCAACGAAGCAAGCCAACTAATTAGTTATCAGGGAGTTGCAATCCCAAATCAAATCACTTTAACCTCTAAAGAATGAATTGTCAATACTCGAATACCTAAATCCCAGCAGAACCTATTCCAATAGGTATGCGATTCGATTATCCGATAACCATGCTGGAAGCTCTGAACTTGATATCGATTTCCTAATTATGGCGCGAAAAATTCAGTTCAATGGTTTTCCCACTGAACACCCAAACGATCACATCGAGATGCTGGAAGACATGGTGAACGACGATATCAATCGCTGTAAACTTTTTCCATTCTCACTAGAAGGTGACGCCAGAAGGTGGCTTAACCTACTACCATCAGGATCCCTGACTTGTTGGAAAGATATTAGAAGCGCCTTCATCAAACACTTCTTTAACGAGGAAATATACTGGGAAGGATGAAGGGAAATATCCAATTTCGTTCAAAGTAGTCGAAAATCTTTTAAAAACTCTTGAACGAGGTTCAAAAGCTACCAACTTTCGTGCCCTCATCATGGATTCTTAGAACCCCCAACTCATTAACACTTTCTATAGAGGACTAAACCTAGACTATCAAATCATCCTTGATACAGCCAGCGAGGGGAACTTCGGCACCCGAAGCCTTTCAAGCGCTAATAGGCCGATAGAGAACTTAGCTTTAGGTAGAGATTTCGAAAAAAAAAGACACAAAAAGGAAGGAACCACCATTTTTTGCAGAGAAGGAACACTCGATCCGAGTTAGAAAAACTCTGCCATCAGTTACAGCCCTTCTGCACATAAGTAACTTATCTCAAAATTATGCTGAGGACGATTCCACCCCTTCCAGCTTCAACGAACGAGTTGAGTTCTCTGATGTGATGAACCTAAACAATCAACGTTTTGGGGAAAGCGACGGAAATTTCACAAGCAACTACGACAACACTGTGAACAGATATGAAAAAAGTTCAAAGTCAAAAATGAACCAAGTCTTCACTGGAAACCGTAGGATAGCTGCCGACCTCGATGAAGAGTTAGACCTGATATACTTAGATATGACGGAAATATTTGACACTCTGAGCGAACACGTTAAGAAAACTGACAAATAAGTGGCAAGCAGCGCTATGTCCATCAGGAGAGAGAGAACGGATTCTTACCCGGTAAAACAAATGCCAACCTTAGGAGCCATTTAAATGTCGTAGCTTTACGAAGAGGTCAAAAACTCACCCCTGGCGTTAAAAAAAGCATCACCATCGATGAATTCGAGAAAATCTCGACAGATGAAAAACAAAAATTGCATCCCATCCTGCTCAAAATTTACGAGGAAGACCCTTAAATTCTTCCCGAAACTGAAGCATCAAGCCAATAAGACAACCTTGAAGAATCAATTATCGAACCTAAGGAAAAAAAACATAGACGTGGGAGACATCGATCGACACCCAGTACTTGACGTCGATCGGCAGCCTTTATCAAAAATCGATCGACGCTCTGAAGAAAGAATCGATCGATGCTCTGATCCAAAATCAACCGGCACGTTTACTACAAGGACCTACCAAGCGAAATCCCCCTTTCCTTCGAAAAACAATAAGCAAAAGAAGAAGCAGCTAGAAAAAGCGATATGAAAAAAAGTGTTTAACAAAGTAAACATTGAGATGCCGCTAAGTGACGCCATTCACATCTCGTCTACTATTAAGCAGTACGTGAAAGATGCAGCCTCACGAGGATTCCATCAATCGGAACACTGCGTTATGATGGTGTCTGAAAAGATGAGCAAAATTATTCAAGGAAAAACTCCAGTTAAACTCCCTGATCCCGGTAGTTTTGTTTTGGACTGCACTATTAGCGATAAGAGATTTCAAAGATCCCTGCGATTTAGGCTCAAGTGTCAACCTGATGCCTTATTCCGTCGCAGTCGCTTAACTCGGTTTCAATCAACCTGGGTCAAACTCGTTTTAGCTGATAGATCCACTAGAACTCCAGAAGGTGTACTTGAGTACATACCCGTATATATTCACAACTGTGATATACATGCAGACTTCATAGTGCTTAAGTACGAGGGAGAACATCAAAATTCTATTATCTTAGGTAGACCTTTCCTGGCAACTGCCGGGGCGATCATTGATGTCATAGAAGGACATATATGCCTCAACATAGGGAAGATACCGTTGGTCTTTGACATGGATAAGATAATAAAACAACTTTTGATTGACGGTCAAATCTACCATATCGATTACCTTTCCGACCTAGAAGAAAACTCATTCACATACATATGCTCGAGCAAACTGCTAGAGAAAGCAAGCACGTCTCGTTATGACGACATCTCTGCGTTAGAAGATCGCACTGGAGAATATGCAAGGTTAATGGATGCCACAGAAGAAATATTTAATGCCAATCTTGAAGAATTTGATCCATCAAGTCCCATCGATCGACACCCCAATATCATCGTCGATAGACAGCGTACTGCGACCGATGACTGGAGCAATTAAAAAGCACTCAAAATCGAGCTTAAACCACTTCCAGCCGGTCTTCAATATTTTTCCTTTAAAAAAATTCCTATCCTGTCATCATAAATGCAAACTTTAGTAGCGGAGAACAAGCACTGTGGCTGAATAAACTTCGAAAGCACTGCAATGCTCTCGGTTATTCGCTAGATGACATCCCGGGAATTTACCATGTTCTATGCATGCATAGAATAAACCTTGATGATGAATCGAAATCTTCCATTGAGCATCAAAGAAGATTGAATCCTAATCTGAAGGAAGTTGTTAAGAAGGAATTCATGAAACTTATAGAAGCAGGCATCATTTATTCGATCTCATACAGCAACTGGGTCAGCTCGGTTCATGTTGTCCCAAAGAAAGGAGGAATTATCGTGGTAAATAATGATAAAGATGAATTGATCCCTACTAGAACTGTCACTGGACACAGGATGTGTATCGATTACAGAAACCTAAATGCTGCCACACGAAAGGATCATTTCCCTTTACCCTTTATCAATCAGATTTTAAAAGGCTCGTAAGCTATGAATACTATTGTTTTCACGATGGGTATTCCGGATTCTTCCAGATCCCCATACATCCGGACGACTAAGATAAGACCACATTCACGTGTCCCTATGAAACATTTGCATATCGCAGAATGCCATTCGGACTCACGCCCCTGCGACTTTCCAAAGATGCATGATGTCAATATTCACCGATATGATCGAGGACTTCATGGAGGTTTTCATGGATGAATTCCCATTTTATGGTCCAAATTGTAAGACATGTCTTGATAACCTGTGTAAGGTATTAACTAGATGTGAAGAGAGAAATCTGGTTTTGAACTGCGAAAAATGCCATTTCATGGTTAACAGCAGAATTGTCTTGGGACACAAAGTCTCAGCAGCCGGAATTGAAGTTCACAAGTCGAAGATTGACGTAATGAAAAAACGGCCACCAACCACTAATGTCAAAGACGTTAGAAGCTTCTTAGGACATGCTGGATTCTATAGGCGATTCATAAAAGATTTTATCAAAATCGCTAGACCCCTCACTGCAGTTATGTGCAAAGAGGTAAAATTCGATTTTTCACCCGAATGTCTTGAAGCTTTTGAAACAGTCAAATCAGCACTCGTATCCGCCCTTATTGTCCAAGCACCAGCCTGAGATCTGCCATTCGAAATTATGTGTGACGCCAGTGATTTCTCTGTAGGTGCAGTATTTGGACAGAAGAAAGACAAAAAGTTGCACGCTATATACTACGCCAGCAGAACTCTAGATGATGCAAAACGTAATTATGCAACAGCAGAAAAATAATTATTGGATGTAGTATTTGCTTTTGAAAAAATTCGATCCTATCTAGTCGGTTCGAAAGTAGTAGTTCACACCGACAATGCAACATTGAAATATTTAATGAACAAAAATACGCTAAGCCGAGACTTTTATAGTGTATTCTCCTTCTCCAACAATTCGACATAGAAGTAAAAGATAGAAGGGAGTAGAAAATGGAGTACCCGATCACTTATCACGAATTAGAGTAGACGACGACATTCCTATAAGTGACCTCTTACCCCACATAAAATTTCTACTTAGCCGAATCGACTGTCGTCATTAGTGTTAGTTTAGAGAATGAAGCGGAATCGATCGACGGGACACTAATGCCATCGAATGATTGTAGCCATAAAGAATCGATCGATCTTTTCCATTCCCCGTCGATCAATGATGCATTTGAAAAGGACGATGAAGTAATCACTCCACTGGATATCAACGTCAGTTGTAATCCTTCGACCCCAAATGATGATTCTCCCGGAGGCGGTAGTTTGAGTCGGGGGTGTGTGCACTAAACACAACCGAAAGAACTTGGTATGCAGATATCATAAACTATCTTGTGGCCGAAGTAGAACCCGAACTTTTCAAAGGATATCATAAAAAGAAATTCTTTAGAGAAATCCTGAGATATCACTGGGATGAACCTTATCTTTACAAACACTGTTTTGACGGCATATATAGACGATGTGTTGCCGAAAGTGAAACTCCAAAAATTCAATATCATTGTCACGGATCCGATTACGCCTGACATTTCGCTAGTTTTAAGACAGTGTCAAAACTCCTACAAGCAGGCTTTTGGTGGCCGACCATGTTTCGCGACACTCAAGCCTATGTAGAGAAATGGGATCCCTGCCAAAGAAGAGGTAAAATCAGCAAAAGAAACGAGATGGATTAAAATTTCATACTTGATGTTGAAGTGTTTGAATGCTGAGGCATCGATTTCATGGGCAATTTACCTTCTTCGCACAGAAACAAATATGTACTGGTCGCTGTAGATTATGTATCTAAATGGGTGGAAGCAATAGCAACCCCAAAAATGATGCTGCCGTCGTCATTAAGTATTTAAGAGTATTATCTTTATCAGATTTGGAGTTCCGGAAATCGTAATAAGGGATGGAGGTACCCACTTCATTAACAAAGTATTCGAAAAACTGCCCAAGAAACATGGAGTTCACCATCGAGTAGCCACACCCTATCATCCTCAGACCAGCGGAAAAGTAGAAGTATCCAACCGTCAGATCAAAGAAATCCTAGAAAAGACGGTAGGATCAACCCGTAAAGATTGTTCTGTGAAGTTAGATGATGCACTTTGGGCGTACTGAACAGTGTTTAAAACTCCATTAGGAACTACCCCATTCCACTTAATCTATTGAAAACCCCGCCATCTCCCTGTCGAGCTACCACAAAAGCCGAATGGGCCATAAAAAAGATAAATTTTGATGCTAAATCTGCAGCCAAAAAGAGATTAGGTCAGCTAAGTGAGCACGACGAAATCCGATATCGCGCTTACGAGAACTCGAAATTGTACAAGGAGAGAACGAAAGCCTATCACGATAAGAAAATTATTTCACGGCATTTCGAACCAAGCGATCAAGTACTCCTGTACAACTCTCGACTAACTTTATTTCCTGGAAAACTACGTTCTCGTTGGTTCGGACCCTTCACCATCAAAGAAGTTAAACCTTACGGGACAATTTTCCTATTAAATCCTAAAGGAGAAGATTTCATGGTGAATGGGCAGCGAGTGAAAAACTATTGGGCTAGAGATGAAATTCCACATACTCAGACAACACGTCTAGAGGTGCTTAATCTCGAATGATAAGCCCATTTTTTTCGTCAAGCTAGCGACTTTAAACAAACGCTGAGTGGGAGGCAACCCACTAAAGTAATCATAAATAAACAATATATATACATAAAAATAAAAATAAAAATAATAAAATAAAACAAAAAGAAGAATTTACATATTAGCAATAATTAATTAATTAAAAAATATATAATAATTATCTATTATTTATGCAATTACAAAAATCTAAACTTAATAAGGAGTCACCGACCAAACCATCGATCGATGCCCCTATAGGACCGTCGATCCATGGTCATGCGTCGAGTAGGTTAACTCGACGCAGCCCCGATTCATAGAACACATTTCTCAAAACCGTTAAAAACACACACGAGTTCCATACCCGATTTCTCTCCCAAATTTTGGCCGATTTTGCTCGTTTTTGAGTCTAAACCACACGACTTCTACCCTCTCTACCTGTTTAGCTCTTTAAATCACTCAATATTCAAGGTATGTTATCCAAATCTCTTGGTTTAGGGAACTTTTAGGGTTTGAAGAAAAGTCAAATTTTTGGTAGTTTAACTCGGAATGTAGAACAATTTAGGTGTTGTAATACTATCTTAGGGACTATCTATCATCTTTACCCTTGATTTGCACAATTTGAGTTGATTATTTTCGATCTTGTGAACACTGATCCGCGATACAGAATCGATCGATGCCCATGAGTTGACATCGATCGACGGCCATTATGTCGATTGACGGCCATTAGGTTCTGTCGATCGATGACCATGCGATACCTTCGATCGACGGCTGCCCCTTTCATTTCGACATCGATTCTGATATCTGCTTTGTTTAATTATGTGCAGATGGACGAGAGGAGAACTAAAGCGTGATACAAAGTCGGTGGTCCCAGCGCTCCACCACGGGTTCCTCCATGCTGGGACCCTTGGCCCAAGTAAGGGGAGGCTCTACTTGTTACATTTGAGGACTAACCCGATCCTCGGAGATTGGTTTAATTGAGAGACTGCACACACCGTCCCCTGAGCGAGGAGTGAGGCGAATTCAACAGCCTCTATTACAACGCATGGCAGGGCGTCACAATTGAGCCAACCAAGTTCGCTGACAGTCGAACCTTGAAGAAACTAGGGCTCTACATCGACTTCAGTCAGATGGTGCAGGAGCTTGGGTTGGGCATCATGGCTACTAATCAATATCCAATATACCCCCACCTGATGTGGCAGTTTATTTCCACAGCTAAGGTGCTCTACAAGAGCCCCAAAGTGAAGGTGGTGCATGAGGCCACTCTGACCTTCTTCATATGGGGCATCCGGTAAAGGATTCCCATCCCACAGTTGTGCGAGATTTACGGCTTCGACATTGGTGCAAGCGCCTGCTCAGTCGCTGCTTTCCCTGGCCTACCTACTTTCTGGGGCCTCATTGGGACTGGCCACTTTGACTCCGGCTCAGCCACCCAGACAGACGTCCGTCACCCGACGCTGCGCTACTTCTTGAAGGTCCTTGCCAACACCCTGTTGTGCAAGATGGAACCTAACAAGGTTCGGGTCCAGGAGCTGACACTGCTATACTATTTCGTCAGGGAATTAGTTCAGCTTGACGACGAGCTCTTTCCTCCACCGATGACCGATCATCAGGTGAACATGGGGGCTATATTTGCGGAGCACCTGGTGACCCTGAAGGATAAACCCTTGGCGGTTTCTGGCGCGAAGAGGGAGACAATAGGGAGCCTCTTGACACCCATCTTCAGCTTTCTTGGAATTAGCCTCGAGGGAGCTTCGGTGGAGAGAGGATTGCGCTTCATGGATGAGGGTCACTTGAAGAGGACCCAGTGGCTGAAGGAGGGACCCTTTTGGTCCTTTGTGGATGACGAGGGACCTAGGATGATAGCACTTCTAGTGCGAGAGGTGAAAGACTTCTCTGACGATCTACAGCACCTCGCATTCCACATCCACAACGCACCCATCAGAGTACGACGCAGAGGAGGTCTTCGCCCAGCACACCTGGTTGCAGCGGCTGCAGCAGACGAGCCAGCACAGCCCCCTCCACCTCTCCCAACCTTCCCTGAGATTCCATAGAACCCCATACATGACCATGGTACTTTCCAGCGAGTCGTGGTGGACGCGCTTGTAGCGATATGGGCCAGGGTGGAGACGATGTCACGATGCCAGTTCTTCAGCCGTCCGAGGACACGCGCCAGATCACCACCAGACAAGCAGCAGCAACAGGACCAGGATACATCCGATGAGGAGTAGTCTTTTTGATACTCCTTTCTCTATTATTTCATCTTCCTTTTGGACTTATACTTATGTTTATTTATTTTTGTTGCATTTCTATATTCGACAAACTAATTATTTATTCCTGTTTGGATTTTATTTTCACCATGTGTTTGAGTGTCTAATAGAGCTAGCCTAAACAGAGATGATCAGAAAGGAGAGTAAACACACACGATTCAGTCTGACAGCCTACCATCGATCGACGCCTCCTTGTTGCTATTGATCGATGACGCTCTAACATAACGTAATGAGTCTCTAACTTTATTTATATTATTACTTAATTCAGTATTTATTCTATATATGAAGGTTTACCGATAGTTCAAATAAACCATCGATCGAAACTATACGTTCAACCTCGATCAGCGATAATGGTTCACCATCGGTCGACACTCATCTACTACCATCGAACGATACTCCTAACAGAGTTGGTATATTCGATTATCTCTAACATTGTTTACTTATGATTTAATTTCTCCTAACCAATCCAAGGCTGATTACATTGAGAACAGTGTAATTTAAGTCTAGGGGAGGTTCGCTAATGCTATTTTTATTGTTTTGAGTTTTATTTACTATTTATCAATAAATTTTTCTAAGAGTTTTATCGAGTCAAGAAGAGGACTATGATAAAAAAATCTACCATTAACTAACCACACTTTAGCACCATTCTTAGAAGGTTGTTTGCAGAGATTACTAGAGATACTGAAGTGGATCATCTTGCCACTATATCGCACTTGCTTAGTAAGTTTGAAGGAACCGAAGCTGATTTCCAACACCAATTCTGACATTATTTGCTTGCTTTGGGATTTGGTATACACTGGATTGGATTCCTTCTACAAGTCTAGAAGGTAAAAGTATGTCTGCTTCTGATTCCCCTCTCTCTCCCCTTCATATTAAAAAAGGATTCGAACAGGATTTGGTGGCTACAACCATTAAGGCTTGATTCATATGATACTAGAAAGAGATAAAGGTCAAAAAGAAGTGATCACGATATGGTGGCAAAAATCATTAGGGCTTGATTCATGGAACCTATCCAAATATCTCAGTAAATTTAAAAAATAAAATGACACCCTCAAAAGAATGGAGAGATTGACTTAGAAGAAGTGAGAAAAGAGAGAGGAAAGGAATTAGAGAAGGCTACATGTGTGTTCAAATACTTGCAGAGGTAAGAGTCCATATATTCTTTGATCGATACTCCCAAGGTAAATCATGCACTTTTATTTTATGCAAAGAAATGAAATCAGTAGAGGGGCGAGTCAGACTAATATTTGCTAAGTTGTTGGTAGAATGAAATTGGTTGCCATACTAGGATATGGTGTATAAAGTTTCTCTATAATTAACTTGATATGATGTGGCTGCAAAAAACTAAGGTGACAGATATACTTAGACAATATGTGAGTCTTCGTTTTTCAAAACTTCTCGCACATGCTTTTTTTGCTTGAGGACAAGCAAAAGATTAAGTCTTGGGGAGTTGATATACAATGGATTTTACCTATGATATATATATATATATATATATATATATAGTATATTTAAAGTCTTTTATATGCGTTTGGTATTGTTTTAGAGTATTTACAGTTCTAGGTACTTATTTGAAGTAATTGGAGATTTTTTGATTATTTTGGAGCAATTAGGATTGCCCCGCAGAAACTCAGTCGGATCCAGATTTATAAATGGACCATCGATCGACGTCACACACTGTGCGTCGATTAACGGTGAAGTCGGCAGAAAGATTGAGAAATTACAATTTTAACAAAGAAGTTTCATTAACTGCAAGACAAGTCCCTGGCCGAAATTTAGACTATTTATTAGGATTTTCTATCTTTGTTAATCCCTAAGTTGTAAAAGAGCTAAGAAGCTTTTAGGATCAGAAGCTGAGTAGCCGCAAAGTTACAACAGATTTTTAGAGTTGGAACACAATGATACATGTATTGAAGAGAAAGATATGATCATCATTACAGAGAAGATGGAACACATTGATACATCTATTGGAGAGAAAGATCTGATCATCATTACAGAGAAGATCTTGAACTCCTTATCTTTTTACTCAGTTTATTTTATACAATTTATTCAGACTTTATTCATGTTCTTTATTGTTATGTCTGAGTAGTTCTCTATTGGATTTAGGGTTATTCAATGGTAGTAATGTATTGTTGATTTTATAGAAATTGTTAAGGTAATCTTCGTGGTTCTTTGTTTATGTTGATCTTAATGCTAAGTTGAAATTGATCACCTAAACCTTAAAAATTATGGTTCAATAGCGCAAGCGAGAGCTTGGTTATAACATGTAATCTATCTTAAACAATCTAAATAACTAGTAACAAACGAGAGTTAAATTAGAAGTTTTGAGAATCTATAAAACTGCGAAACCAATATTGTTTAGAATGAGCATCGATCGACGCCAGCTTATTGCCATCGATCGATGGTCAGCCGAGATACGCGAGAGTGATCTCCCAAACCCCAAGGTTTAAATTCAGAATGATTCTTAATAAAAACCTAGTAATCTATTAGTCTGCATTATTTAAATCTACCTGACAATTTCTCCTAAGTTTAATCTCCTAAATTAATCGACACAAACCAAATCAATCTTAAATATCGCTCTTATTGTTATTGTTATTGTTATAATTCATCTAGCTTTAATTTGAAAGAAATAAGTCTATTGTGCAATCCTAGAGCCTCTGTGAATTTGATCCCTAAGTACTACACTAGACCTCTTAATTAAGAGAGTAAGTGGGAATATAGGGTTAATTTGAAAGTGAGAAAAATAAAATAAACCCCACATCAGTGATGCTCTCTTTAACGCCAGGGGTTAGTTGTCGTCAGCTTCTTAAAGCTACGAAATTGCAATGGCTCCTGGGGTTAGCGTCTGTGTTACGAGGTAAGAATCTGTCCTCTCTCCTGATAGACATAACGTTGCTCGCAACTTGGTTGTTGATTTTCTTAATGTGTTCGCTTAGAGTTTCAAATTTTTCCGTCATCTCTAAGTATATCTGATCTATATTCTCATTGAGTTCGGCTGTTATTCTACGGTTTCCAGTGAAGACTTGGTTCATTTTTGACTTTGAACTTCTTTCGTATCTGTTCACAATGGCTTCGTAGTTGCTTGTGAAATTGCCAGCTCTTTCCCTAAATAGTTGATCATTCAGGTTCATCACATCAGAGAACTCAACTCGTTTTTTGAAGTTGATGAGGCGGCATTGTCCTCACCATAATGTTGAGATAAGTTATTTCCATCCAGAAGGGCTGCAACTGATGCCAATGTTTTTCTCACTCGGATCGAGTGTTTCTCCTATGCGAACAATGGTGGTTCCTTCCTTTTGGTGTCTCTCTTTTTGTAAGCTCTACCTAAAGCCATATTCTCTATCAGTCTTTTAGCGCTTGCAGGGCTTCGGGTGCCAAAGTTCCCCTTGCTCGATGTATCAAGGATGGTTTGATAGTCTAGGTGTAGTCCTCTATAGAAAGTTTTGATGATTTAGGGTTCTGAGAATCCATGGTGTGGGCAGGAAAGTTGGTAGATCTTGAACCTTGTCAAGGGGTTTTTAAAAGAATTTACCTTGAACGAAAGTGGTTATTTCCCTTCTTGCTTCCCAGTATCTCTCCTCGTCAAAGAAGTGGTTGATGAAGGCGGTTGTAATATCTTCGCAACAAGTCAGGGATCCTGATGGTAGCTGGTTCAGCCACTTCCTCGCGTCACCTTTTAGGGAGAAAGGAAAAATTTTGCAGAGATTGAAATCGTCGTTCACCATGTTTTCTACCATCTGGATGTGATCGTTCGGGTGTTCAATGGGAAAACCATAGAACTGATTTTTGGGCGCCATAATTAGGAAGTCGATATCAAGCTCAAAGCTTCCGGCATGGTTATCGGATCATCGAATTGCGGACCTATTGGAATAGTTTATGCTGGGGTTTAGGTATTCGAGCATTGTCAATTCATGCTTTACCTCATTCTTTGGAGATTTAGTGATTTGATTGGGGATTGCAGCTCCCTGATAATTAATTAGTTGGCTTGCTTCGTTTCTTTTATTGCTCATTGGTTCTATCAAGACTACTTTCTTATTATCAGAATCAAGGCGTACTTACCTACTTCCGGATGATTGGTATCGATTGATTGCAATGGAAGGGTGTCACCCGATAGTAGTGGACTAACGTTGATTGGTTACAGACTAGCTCCGTCGATCGATGGTTATTGTCCTGAATTGATATTCTCTTCTTTAAGTACATGTGTCATAAGGTTTAGGGAAAGAATAAATTAGCAGACAATAAAGTAAAAATCTGGGCAATATTCTAAACGAAATCTAATGGCAATAAGAGGTTTAATGTAGTATTTAAGGATCAAATGCACAGAGATTCTAAGATTACTTAATAGAGTTATTGTTTTTGAATTAAATCTAATGAATTATAACAATAACAATAAAAGCGATTTCAAGATTGATTTGGTTTGTGAGGATTAAATTAAGAGATTAGACTTTGGGGAAAATCTCAAGTAAGTTTAGATAATGCAGACTAATAGATTGCTAGGGTTTTATTAAGCATCGTTTTGAACTCAAACCTTAGGGTTTAGGAGATAGCTCTCCCGCATCTCAACAGAGCGTCGATCGAAGAAAATAAGAAGGCATCGATCGATGCTCATTCTAAACAGTACTGGTTTCGTGGTTTGATGGGTTCTCTAAACTTCTAATTCAAGTCTAGTTTGTTACTAGTTATTTATATTGTTTAAGATAGATTTCAAGTTATAATCAGGCTCTCGTTTGCCCTATAGAACCCTAATTTCTAAGATTGAGCTTATCAAGTTCAACTTAGCATTAAGAGCAATTTAAACAAAGAACCAAGTAGATTACCTTAACCATTCTATAAAATCAAAAATACATTACTAACATTGAATACCTCTAAATCTAATAGAGAACTACTCAAACATAACAATAAAGAACATGATGTTCCAGTGTGTTCTTCAGTTTATTCTATGCAATTTATTGCATAGAACAAGATGTAGCAGTGTGTTCCAATAGATGTAACAGTGTGTTCCAACTCTAAACTCTAAAACTTTGGTGTAACTTAGAAGACAACTCTCTCTTAGGTCTTTTAGGCTAAAGTCAAAATTTTGGTCGGGGACTTGACTTGCAATTAATGAAAGTTTTGGGTAAAACTTGTAATTTCTCAAGCCATCCCCAATCTTGCTGTCAACTTGACCGTCGACAGACTCACAGTGTGTGACGTCGATCGATATTCTAGTCATAAATCTGGATCCGACTTTGAGTTTCTGCTGAGCAATTCAGAATGCTCCAGAATAGTCCAAAAGCTCCAATTGCTTCCAATGAGTACCTAGACCTGTAAATATTCTCAAACAGTACCAAATGCATATAAAAGAACCTAAAAACACTTTTTATATCATAGGTAAAATAGGTAAAATCCATGGTATATCAGTTATTCTATAGAAATTTCCCTAGAGTTCAATTAGTTCAAACCCAGAAGGATATCCCTCATTTTAGCTGATAGATTATCTAGCACTCCGGAGGGTATCCTTAAAGACGTGCCAATACAAATAAGAGAGTGTGTCATATACCTACATACTTTATCGTGTTAAAATACAGACACAAACCAAAAGACCCCCTCATACTAGGTCAACCATTCCTGGACATAGCCGCAGCAATCATTGATGTCACAGAAGGAAATATATGTCTAAACATAGGAAATCAACCAACAGTTTTTGACATGGAGAAAATAATCAAGAAACCTTTTATCGACGGTCATTATTACTATACAGATCACCTCTCTGAATTAGCCAAAGAATCATTTATGGAGATGTGTTCTGATAACCCCTAAGGCATAGCTCCTAAAAGCCCTGAAGGAGACATTTTCGCATTAAACGAACGACCGGATGAATGTGTGAGATTTATAAACGCAAGCACGAATGTAATGAATGTCGACATCTAAAAAAAATCTAAAAGTTCTTAATTCTTAAAGGAGAGCCTTTCCACGTCATCTAATAAAATCATCCAATCATTCTTTTTTAAATCATCACGTCACTACTAAATTATGTATGAGTAAAATAAGAACTGAGCTTTTATTTAGGTTGTATTTACATTTTCCAAATACAAACCCATTATCCCGAAAACTAATCTCGGTTGAACCGTAGAGTTGATCCTCCTGTCTCTTCCACTTCATCTTCACCATTTTCTCTGATGCTCTGTTACCCATCCTCCTCTGCAATCAATCGTTGGCTTTAATTTCCTCTTAATGATTTTGTAACAATCCGTCCCGAGAGACCCAGCTGGCGCTGTAACCCAAAATATAATGCACTAAGTATATATTTTTAACAATGTGGTTCATTAGTGTGGACTTCAGAAAACACCAGTACGGACCCCAAATCAGGGAAACCAAGTTTCACAATTTGTTTTAACCATGGCAAAATAAAGCTGCCGCCAATAAGAAAACCCCCAGCAGTGTTAGAAGAGCTACTTTAGTGTCGATTGTTTCGAGAGACCATCTGAATATAAAATGATGTATTGGTTTTCACATCAATTGGAGAGTAAATGGATTATAGGGTGGTATATGCACGAGGACCTTTCAATTTTCGTATCTAAGGTCAAAGCCACCACCGAATTGGGTCGCTTTTACCGCCACGAGGACGTCCCCCAAAATATCTCCAGCTATATATATTTGATACCAACAACAAAGTTAGTAACAATTTAAAGGCAATGGCGCAAACCTCAACCGAGGGTAAGCTTGATGAGACAACCATTAAGCGCTTTATCGAGATGATGGATGAGAATAATTTCTTAGCTGAGGATTTTCGATGCGCCCGTGACTACTATGAAAACAATTTTGGTGAAGAATTCACTATCAGGTTGCTCCCCGATAAAGGGAAAGGGAACGAATATGATTTCCCCCGTAGAAGTGAGGTGACTGGCCTAATTTTAGGGGATATGTCATCGACAATTGGACAACGAGATATAGTGGTCTAGTTTCAATCCGAGAATTCACAACAGATGCGCGATGATCAGCTTCTATACACGAGCCTCCAATATCCTCTTCTGTTCCCATATGGTGAGTATGGTTTCCACCCTCAGATACCATTATACATTGAGATTGGCACTTCCAAAAAAAGGCAATTCCTAAGCATACGTCAATTCAACCTAATTTTACTTATTTGCTTGCTTTGGGGTTTGCCAAACATTGGATCGGATTCCTCTTGCAAGTCTAAAAGGTAAAAGTCAGTGTGCTTCTGATTCTCTCTCTCTCTCTTTCTCTCTCTCTCTCTCTCTCTCTCTCTCTCTCTCTCTCTCTCTCTCTCTATTCTTTATGCATCTATAAAAATAAAAGATTGAGATGATTTCCTGAAAGATGCAGAGGGTAAGGAAATTACCTGTGACCCCATTATGTAAATTACATGTGACCCCATTGTTCTCCTACACTTTTTCAAAGAAAAAGATGAACGAGATGGACTGTTTCGGCATCATTGATTCATTGGACTTGTAAAAAAATAATATAAAGACATTCAGAGAAGAGAGAAAGAGAGAAGAAAGAGATCAAAGAAGATTGCATGTGTTTTCAGATACTTGTAGGGGTAAGAATTCATGTGTCCTCTAATCAATACTCCCAAGGTAACGCGTGCACTTTTATTTTATGCAATAAATGAGGTTAGTGGAGGGGTGAGTCAAACTAATATTTTCTAAGTTGTTGGTAGAATGGATTTGGTTGCTATACTAGGATAAGGTGTATAAACTTCCTCTAAGATTGATACTTGTTTGATGTGGTTGCAACATAGTAGAGGTGATCTAATAGGTTAGAAAACTTATCAAACCTTTTCTCTGAATCTGTTAGAAGTAGCGTCGATCAACAGTACATCGTGACCATCGATCGACGCTCCCGTAAGGATTAACAATCGCTTAGCCTGAGTTTGTGTTCAGAACTATATTTAAATAAACCCTTGGTAAATTACTTAGTTATATCCTCATCCTACCTTAGAATTCCCTTAAGTCTAATTTATTTCCCTTTTGATAAAACCTACAAACCAATTTTGCAATCACTTTACTGCTTATTAAACTTTGTCTAGCTTCATTACATAAACAATAAATCTATTATGTAATCTTAGAGTCTATGTGGATTCAATACCTAAGTACTACAGTTGAACCTCTTATTTGAGAGAGTAATCAGTAGCTTTAGGGAAATTTGAGCATGTATCAAGACGGCTAGGGCTGTTTAGGACGTGGAGGTTCATTTTTCGTTGTCAAGCGGGGTGGTAAGTGTTAGTGAGCTTTCCATTTGAGTTCGGAACTTCGCAAAGGATGTGTTTTTCATAGACGTTAGTGAGTATGACTGTTCAAGTGTCCGAGATTGTGGCTTCATCAAGGAATATATTATTTCGTTGAAAACAGTTCTTTAGGCATTTGCGACGCCGTGATGCTGAGCACTGGGTTTTTCTTTCGTATGCCGCATATTGTGTTTGAAATGTTTGTGGGATTGAAGGGTTTGTTTATGAAGATTTTCTTATGAATTTCGTTTTCAGGCTATACGATGATTGCTTTTTGTTATTTTGGTGTTTTTAAACGAATCGTGGATTTTCGTGTTTAGCCGTAAAGTATTGTGTGATGTCGAGTTTGGTTGCGGCGAAAGAGGTTTCAGGAATATTTCTGAGTAAACAATGCGTTTTTCTTTTAAATATTGAGTCCGCGAAGGTGGATATTTTAATGTGTGAGTATACAAGTATGTATATATGTACCCATTCCCCCCTCTTTTTAGATAGGGGAAAGCTGAACCTGTCTCGTAGCGAGTTGCCTACGTACCCCTTTCAAGGATCAAGCCATCTTGTAGTTCAGTGCGTTGTGATGTGATTGCTTAGTGATAGTATTTTTAAGGTGCATTGCGTTCCAGGTTCTCGGAATCTTGACATCTTGCATGTTGACAATCTCAAACGCTCCTGGTCAACCCAGTTTTATGACTTTGTATGGTCCTTCCCAGTTTGCTCCGAGTTTTCCCGCGTTTCGTTTGGCGTTGTTTGGGAAAACTTTGTGTAGGATAGATCACCTTCTCTGAACATGCAACTTCGTACGCTCAAGTTGTAGTATTTTGCAGCCGCTGGTTGGTAGTTTTGAATTCGCATGAGTGTTTGATCTTGGTGCTCGCTGATGAGGTCGCGATCGTCTAGTAGAATCAAGTTGTTCAAGTCTTCTCATTTCAGGAGTAGTCTCCTTTGTCTTCCGGGTAATTCGACTTCCTCCGGGGTCATGCATTCTGATCCATACACGAGGGAAAGTGAGTTTCTCATGTTGCTCAAATTGGAGTCGTTCGATTGGGACGGATCGGTCTCGCCATCAATGTAGGATGGTGAGACGGGACACGTCTGTCTCTCCATGTGGGTGAGATGGCTGGGATGGATCGGTCTCACCATCATGGGGATATAATGATACAGGACACGTTTGTCTCGTCATGTGGGTGAGATGGCTGGGACCGATCGGTTTTGCCATCATGGAGAGACGTCAAGACGGGACACGTGGCTTTCGCCATGTGGGGAAGATGGCTGGGCTGGATCGGTCTCGCCATCATGGCGAAACAGAGAGACGGGACACGTTGGTCTCTTAATGTGGGCCAGAAGCTGGGGAAGATAAGTCTCACTATCATGGCAAGACGGCAGACAAAACACGTTGGTCTCGCCATGATGGTGAGACAGTCGAGACGGGTCAGTCATGCCATCATGACGAGACGACGAGAGAGAAAACACCGATCTCGCCTTGGGACAGATAGGTCACGCCATCATGCGGGACAGTAATCAGGTTGGTCTCGCCAACCTAGGGGGAAGGCGATCAGGCTGGTCTGGCCATGAGGGCGAGATGATCGAGGTGGGTTGTCCCTGTCTTTTTATGATGGCAAAAGGTGTTGTATCAGTCCAAGATCTCGTATACTTTCGTAGCTGATAGGTCGTAATATTTACCTGTTTAGACCATTTTATAGGCCCTATTTGGAGACTATTATGTGTGTCTATGATATGTTTTGAAGTCTTTTCAGGTCCAGGTACATGTTGGAGCATTGTAGAGATTGTGAGGCTTTCTGGAGCTAAAAGAGAGAGAGAAGAACCACATAGCTGGTCAAATTCAGCAAAGTACGAGTCGAGATAGAGCATTGCATCGAATGACGGTCGACATGCAGTTGACTAATTTACAAAGCACCCGACTTGAAGCCTAAGTCACCGAGATTACAAGATTACCCCTAGACGAGTTTTACCTAGTTTATATTGTCTTAGATTTTTCTGCAAAGGAAGACTTTTTACAAGCATTGGTATTTTTCATAACAAAAATTGTAGTTTAGGGTTTTTAAGGGAAAAGATCAAGACTTCTTAAGCTTTGTATTGAAACCCCACTTTCTATCTATATTCTCTATCTTATGCATTATTTCATGTTTATGATTATATTCCGCTTAGCTATGTCTAAGTAGTCACCTTGTTAGATTTATGGTTTTTATGGATTAGCCAAAAGATAGAATTGCTATGGAGATTACTAGATTTATCATAAGGATTGGGCTTATTGCTTGTGTTCTAGAGTTAGTAACTAGAACCTTGATCTTAGGATAATTGACACTGCGAGAGTTGGATCGTTACCTGGACAAATCATGTTGAGCTTAAATTACTAGGTACAATCAATAGAATGGTGTAGTGATTCTAACTGAACCAGTCGAATCTGGTTGTTTAGTGCTTGACTAAGAAAGCCATCGATGGATGTTGTTTGAATACCAGCGATCGACGGTCATTCGAATTTGAACACGAAAGTTGTAGACTCAGAGCTTAGCAATAGGATAGATATAACTTAATATCTTTACTAACTGAATTTGTGTTCTATTATTGAAAACTGCTTGGCTTCTATGTATTACAATTCACTACCTCAAAACCCTAGATCTGGCTATTTTCCTTATTTATTTACAAACCAACTCTTTCCCATTTACTAATTATAAAGTCTTATTAATTACCTAGCTTAACTAAGTCGATTATCCAAACTATTATGTGTGCCCATTCTTTGTGGATTTGATCCCTAAGTACTACATTTGAACCTCTTATTTGAGAGAGTAATCAGTAGCTCTAGGGTGATTTGAGCACATATCAAAATTGGCGCCGTTGCTGGGATCAAGGATCGCCATTAGATTTGTTTTGCAAGTTTTGTCTGTGTTTTCTTTTTAGTTTACTTACAACTTTGTCTTTCTTTTTTATTTCAGATGCATGCCCAGCAGTACCATAAGCAACAAGGAAAAACACTTAATTTTCAAAGACCCAATAGCCATCGAACGTAGCATCCGCAAGGAGAAGCGACGAGGATCGATCGACTCCAACACTACTTTGTCCATCGACACTCATCTGCCGGAATAGATCGACACTAGTGCCGAGTCATCGAATGACGGTGACTTCCGAGCAGAGATCGTTACTATGCTGATCGTGACTATGAATGAGACAGCAGACCTGTATGACCTTGATGATCATCTGTGTAATGCAAAAGGTCAGAAAAATTGATGATTAGGGGATTGTAATCTCTTAACCAGAAGAAGCTGTTGTACCTCAAGCTAGAGTTGAAACCCAGTCTGCTCAACACAAAACACTAGGTTACTATAATAGTTCTCATCAATTTTATGCCAACAGATCTGCTACTCTCCCTCCATCTTTCCAGACGAACGATTTTGAGCGGAATCCAGCATGTTTCACACTTGTGGCACAAACACCATTTCATGGTCATTCTCAAGAGCACCCTATGGTTCATTTGGAGCGATTCGAGAATCTTGTGTATGCCATCAAGGCTAATAGAGTCCCTGATAACTACCTTCTATGCAAGCTCTTCAAATATTCGCTTGCTGGAGATGTTTTGTACTGGCTTAAGTTGCTACCACCAGGATCTCTTACATCCTGGATAGATATCAAAAACGCCCTCCAGCGTAATTTCTTGATGATTCAACAGGTGAGGAATTGAGTAGTAGAATTTCTACATTCACACCGGAGCCTGCAGAGTCTTTCTGAAACTCATGGCTCATATTCAAATCCTACCAAAGAGATTGTCCACACCATGGATTCAATGAAGTTCAACTACCCAGCACTATCTTCAGAGGTATTGAGCTTTCATACCAGATGACTTTAGACAAAGCCAGTGAAGAAAAATTCTACACTAGGAGTCCAGAAGAGGCTACCAGATTGATGGAGAATTTGGCGGCTAGTAACAGCACCAAGAACAATGATCATGAGAGGAGGAAATCAGTCCGTATGCTAACCAAGGATCAAATGGAAGAAGTAAGACCCAAGTTGGACAACATTAAGAGGTTTCTGAGGAATCAGGTTAGCTTCGCAGAAGGTGTAGAAGATATAGGATCTAACAATGAGAAAGGTGAAGAAGAGGATGTGAATTTGTTGGTGGAAATGGATTCCAGAGCTATGGGAACCAGAGCAACAGAAAATGTATTGGAAATGGTCAGAGGAGTAGGTACAACCAAGGACACAACAACAGAGGCCCCACAGAAACAACATAACCTATGGAGCCTCCTACTAACAGATGACCCCATCGGATACCCATGAGAACAAGATTTAAGCCATGATTTACAAGGTTCTAGAGGGACAGCAGAAGATGACGGTGGATTTAAATTGAAAGATTGATGCTGTCTATGCCGACCTCAACACTAAATTTGAAGCTCTCAACAACCATGTGAAGAAGTTAGAGAATCATTTGGCTCAGACCAGTGAATCTGTGAGGAGACAAGAAGCCTTGATCATGGAAAAGATTAAGGCTGGGCAGAAGCACCACGTCAGTTCCATCATAGATGATGATTTTTGGCAACTTGTGGAAGAAGTTAGGGACCAAGAGGAAGAAACTCGTGAGAATCCCTTACCATGTTCGAACTTCCATTGATCGATGGATTTTACTTATTTTACCTATGATATATATAGTATATTTAGAGTTTTTATATGTATTTGGTATTGTTTTAGAGTATTTACAGGTCTATATACTTATTAGAAGCAATTGGAGATTTTGGACTATTTTGGAGCAATTAGGATTTCCCCGCAGAAACTCAGAGTCCGACCCAAATTTATAAATGGACCATCGATCGATGTCACACACTGTGCGTCGATCGACGGTGAAGTTAGCAGAAAGATTGAGAAATTACATGTTTTACCCATAAGTTTTATTAATTGCAAGACAAGTCCCTGGCCAAAATTTAGACTATTTATTAGGGTTTTCTATCTTTGTTAACGCCTAAGCTGAAAAAGCCCTAAGAAGCTGTTAGGATCAGAAGCTGAGTAGCCGCAAAATTACACCAGAGATTTAGAGTTGGAACACGTTGATACATCTATTGGAGAGAAAGATCTGATCATCATTAAAGAGAAGATCTTGAACTCCTTATCTTTTTACTTAGTTTATTCTATGCAATTTATTCAGACTTTATTCATGTTCTTTATTGTTATGTCTCAGTAGTTCTTTATTAGATTTAGGTTTATTCAATGGTAGTAAGGTATTGTTGATTTTATAGAAAGTGTTAGGGTAGTTGTTTGTTTAAGTTGTCCTTAATAAGTTGACATTGATCACCTCAACCTTAGAAAGTAGGGTTCTATAGTGCAAGCGAGAGCTTGGTTATAACCTGGAATCTATATTAAACAATCTAAATAACTAGTAACAAAAGATAGTTAAGTTAGAAGTTTAGAGAATTAATAAAACCGCGAAACCAATACTGTTTAAAATGAGCATCAATCAACGCCATCTTATTGCCATCAATCGATGCCATCTTATTGCAGAGATGCGCGAGAGTGATCTCCTAAACCCAATGGTTTAAATTCATAACAATACTTAATAAAACCTAGCAATCTATTAGTCTGCATTATTTAAATCTACCTGAGAATTTCTCCTAAGTCTAATATCCAAAAGTAATCTTCACAAACCAAATCAATCTTAAAAATTGCTTTTATTGTTATTGTTATAATTCATTTAGCTTTAACTCGAAAACAATAATTCTATTGTGCAATCCTAGAGTCTTAGTGGATTCGATCCGTAAGTAGTACACTGAACCTCTTAACTGAGAGAGTAAGTGGGAATATAGGGTTAATTTGAAGGTGAGAAAAATAAAATAAACCCCACATCAAATTTGGCACCGTTGCCGGGGACTTTTTCTTATTGCCATTAGATTTCGTTTAAAATATTTTCTAGATATTTACTTTACTGTTTGCTACATTATTATTTCCATAAACCTTATGACACATTTACTTAAAGGAGAGAATATGGATTCTGGACAAAATCCATCGATCGACGGAGCTCATCTGGAATCGATCGACGTTTTTCCATTGTTGTCGGGCGACACCCTTCCATTGCCATTGACCGATACCGGTCAGCCGAAAGCAGGTAAGTACGCCTTTACTGATTCTGATAATAAGAAAGTAGTCTTGATAGAACCAATGAACAATAAAAGCAATGAAACAAGCCAACTAATTAATTATCAGGGAGCTGCAATGCCCAATCAAATCACTAAACCTCTAAAGAATGAATTTCCAATGTTCGAATACCTAAATCCCAGTAGAAACTATTCCAATAGGTCTATGATTCGATTATCCGATAACCATGCGGGAAGCTCTGAACTTGATATCATATTTCCTAATTATGGCGCGAAAAAATAAGTTCAATGGGTTTCCCACTAAACACCCGAACGGTCACATCGAGATGCTGGAAGACATGGTGAACGACGATTTCAATCGCTGTAAACTTTTTCCTTTCTCCCTAGAAGGTGACGCCAGGAGTTGGTTTAACCAGCTACCACCAGGATCCATGACTTGTTGGGCAGATATTAGAAGCGCCTTCATTAACCACTTCTTTGACGAGGAAAGATACTAGGAAGCATGAAGGGAAATATCCACTTTCAATCAAGGTAGCAGCAAATCTTTTAAAAACTCTTAAGCGAGGTTCAAAAGCTACAAACTTTCGTGCCCTCACCATGGATTCTTAGAACCGCAACTCATTAACACTTTCTACAGAGGACTAAACCTCGACTATTAAACCATCCTTAATACAGCAAGCGAGGGGAACTTCGGCACCCGAAACCCTACAAGCGCTAAAAGGCTGAAAGAGAACATATATTTAGGTAGAGATTTCGAAAAAAGAGACACCGAAATGAAGGAACCCCCATTGTTCGCAGAGAAGGAACACTCGATACGAGTTAAAAAACTCTGGCATCAGTTACAGCCCTTCCGCACAGAAGTAACTTATCTCAAAATTATGGTGAGGACGATTCCGCCCCTTCCAACTTAAACGAACGAGTTGAGTTCTCAGATGTGGTGAACCTAAACGATCAACGTTTTGGAGAAAGCACCATAAATTTCACAAGCAACTACGACACCACTGTGAACAGATACGAAAGAAGTTCAAGTCAAAAATGAACCAAGTATACTCTGGAAACCGTAGGATAGCTGCCGACCTCAATGAAAAGTTAGACCTGATATACTCAGAGATGACGGAAAAAATTGACACTCGGAGCGAACACCAAGCAACGCTATGTCCATCATGAGAGAGAACGGATTCTTACCCTGTAAAACATATGCCAACCCAAGGAGCCATTGCAATGTCGTAGCTTTACGAAGCGGTCGACAACTCACCCCTGGCGTTAAATAAAGCATCATCATCGATGAATTTGAGAAAATCTCGACGGATGAAAAAGAAAAATTGCATCCCATCCCGCTCGAAATTTACAAGGAAGACCCCAAAATTCCTCCCGAAACTGAAGCATCAAGCCAAAAAGACAACCTTGAAGAATCAATTATCGAACCTAAGGGAAAAAACATAGACGTGTGAGACATCATTCGACACACAGTACTTGACGTCGATCGGTATCCTTTATCAAAAATCAATCGACACTCTGAAGAAAGAATCGATCTACTCTCTGATCCAAAATCAACCGACACGTTTACAACAAGGACCTACAAAGCGAAATCCCCATTTCCTTCGAAAAACGCTAAGCAAAAGAATAAGCAGCTAGAAAAAGCAATATGCAAAAAAGCGTTAGACAAAGTAAACATTAAGATGCCGCTAAGCGACGTCATTCACATATCTTCTTCTATTAAGTAGTACGTGAAAGATGCAGCGTCACGAGGATTCCATGAATCGGAACACTGCGTGATGATGGAGTCTAAAGAGATGAGTGAAATTATTCAAGGAAAAACTCCAGAGAAACTCCCTGATCCCAGTAGTTTTGTTTTGGACTGCAATATTAGCAATAAAAGATTTCAAAGATCCCTCTGCGATTTAGGATCTAGTGTCAACCTGATGCATTATTCCTACGCAGTCGCTCTCGGGATAACCCAGTTTCAATCTACCAGGGTCACACTCGTTTTAGCTGATATATCCACTAGAACTCTGGAAGGTGTACTTGAAGACGTACCCGTACGTATTCTCAACTGCGATACACCTGCAGACTTCATAGTGCTTAAGTACGAGCTAGAACCTCGAAATCCCATTATCTTAGGTAGACCTTTCCTGGCCACTGCCGGGGAAATCATTGATGTCAGAGAAGGACATAAATGCCTTAACATAGGGAAGATACCGATGGTCTTTGACATGGAAAAGATAATAAAAAAACCTTTGATCGATGGTCAAACCTACCATATCGATTACCTTTCCGACCTAGCAGAAAACACATTCACAGACATGCTCGAACGAACTGCTAGAGAAAGCAAGCACGTCTCCTTGTGACGACATCTCTGCTTTAGAAGATCGCACTGGAGAATATGCAAGGTTAATGGACACCACAAAAGAAATATTTAATCTCAATCCTGACGAATTTGATCCATCAAGTCCTGTCGATCGACACCTCAATATCACCATCGATCGACAGCGTACTGCGACCGATGATTGGAGCAAAGACAAAGCACCAAAATCGAGCTCAAAAAACTTCCAGCCGGTCTTATATGTGCTTTCTTTTATGAAAATTCCTATCCTGTCATCATAAATGCAAACTTGAGTAACGGAGAACAAGCACTGTTGCTGAATAAACTTTGGAAGCACCTCAAGGCTCTCGGTTATTCGTTAGATGACATCTCGGGAATTTCCCCTGCTTTATGCATGCATAGGATACACCTTGATGATGAATCAAAATCTTCCATCGCGTATCAGAGAAGATTGAATCCTAATCTGAAGGAAATCATGAAACATCTAGAAGATGAATTGATCCCTACTAGAACTGTCACTGGACAGAGAATGTGTATCGATTACAGAAAACTAAATGCTGCCACACGAAAGGATCATTTCCCTTTACCCTTTATCGAGCAGATGTTAGAAAGGCTCGCAAGCCACGAATACTATTGTTTTCTCGATGGGTATTCCGGATTTTTCCAGATCCCCATACATTCGGACGACCAAGAAAAGACCACATTCACGTGTCCCTATGGAACATTCACATATCGCAGGATGCCAATTGGACTCTGTAACGCCCATGCGACTTTCCAAAGATGCATGATGTCAATATTCACCGATATGATCGAGGACTTCATGGAGGTTTTCATGGATGAATTCTCAGTTTATGGTCCATATTTCAAGATATGTCTCAATAACTTGTGTAAGGTATTACCTAGATGCGAAGAGAAAAATCTGGTTTTGAACTGGGAAAAATGCCATTTCATGGTTAACATTGGAATTGTCTTGGGACACAAAGTCTCAGCAGCCGGCAATGAGGTTGACAAGGCGAAGATTGACGTAATAACAAAACTGTTACCACCCACTAATGTCAAAGACGTTAGAAGCTTCCTAGGACATGCTGGATTCTATAGGCGATTCATAAAAGATTTTAGCAAAATCGCTACACCCCTCACTGCACTTCTATGCAATGAGGTAAAATTTGATTTTACGCCCGAATTTCTCGAAGCCTTTGAAACAATCAAATCAACACTCTTATCCGCCCCTATTGTCCAAGCACCAGCCTGGGGTCTGCCATTCAAAATTATGTGCGACGCCAGTGATTTCGCTGTAGGTGCAGTACTTGGACAGAAGAAAGACAAAAAGCTGCACGGTATATATTACGCCAGCAGAACTCTAGACGGTGCGCAACGTACTTATGCGACAACGAAAAAAGAGTTATTGGCTGTGGTATTCGCCTTTGAGATTTTCTGATCCAATCTAGTCTGTTCAAAAGTAGTAGTTCACATCGACCCTGCAGCATTGAAATATTTAATGAACAAAAAAGATGCTAAGCCGAGGCTTTTACGGTGGATTCTCCTTCTCCAAGAATTCGACATAGAAGTCAAAGATAAGAAGGGAGTTTAAAATGGAGTAGCCGATCACTTATCACGAATTAGAGTAGACGACATTCCTATAGATGACTTGTTACTCGAATAAAATGTCTACTTAGCCGAATCAACTTTCATTGGTAGTGTTAGTTCGACGCATTAAGCAGAATCGATCGACGAGACACTAATACCATCAAATGATTGTAGCCATAAAGAATCAGTCGATCTTTTCCATCCCCCATCAATCGACGATGCATTTGAAATGGACGATGAAGTAATCATTCCATTGGATATCAACGTTAGTTGTAATCCTTCAACCCCAAATGATGATTCTCATGGAGGCAGTAGTTTGAGTCGGGGGGGGGGGGGGTGTGCACTGAACACCACCGAATTAACTAGGTATGCAGATATCCTAAGCTATTTTGCGGCCAAAGTAGAACCCAATCTTTTCAAAGGATATCTTAAAAAAGAAATTCTTGAGAGAAATACGGAAATATTAATGGGATGAACCTTATCTTTACAAACACTATTCTGAAGGCATACATAGACGATGTGTTGCCGAAAGCGAATCTCAACAAATTTTATATCATTGTCACGGTCCGATTAGCCGTACATTTCGCTGATTTTAAGACAGTGTCAAAAATCAAACAAGTAGGCTTTTGGTGGCCGACCATTTTTTGCGACACTCAAGCCTATGTAGCGAAATGCGATCCCTGACAAAGACAGCGTAAAATCAGCAAAAGAAACGAGATGGAACAAAATTTCGTACTTGAAGTTGAAGTGTTTGATTGCTGGGGTATCAACTTCATGGGCCCTTTCCCTTCTTCGCACGGAAACAAATACATACTGGTCGCTGTAGATTATGTATCTAAATGGGTGGAAGCAATAGCAACCTCGAAAAATGATGCTGCCGTCGTCGTTAAACTCTTCAAGAGTAATATCTTTCCCAGATTTGGAGTCCTGCAAATCGTAATATGCGATGGAGGTACCCACTTCATTAACAAAGTATTCGAAAAACTGCTCAAGAAACATGGAGTTCACCATCGAGTAGCTACACCCTATCATCCTCAAACCAGCGGACAAGTATAAGTATCCAACCGTCAGATCAAAAAATTCTAGAAAAGAAGGTAGGATCAACCTGTAAAGATTGGTCTTTTAAGTTAGAAGATGCACTTTGGGCATATCGAACAGCATTTAATACTCCATTAGGAACTACCCCATTCCACTTAATCTATGGAATATCCTGCCATCTCCCTGTTGAGCTAGCGCATAAAGCCGAATGGGCCACAAAAAAGATAAACTTTTATGCTAAATCCGCAGCAGGAAAGAGATTAGTTCAGCTAAGTGAGCCTGACAAAATCCGATTGTCGCACTTACGAGATCTCGAAATTGTACAAGGAGACAACAAAAGCCTATCCCGATAAGAAAATTATTTCACGGCATTTCGAACCAAACGATCAAGTACTCATGTACCCCTCTCGACTAACTCTATTTCCTGGAAAACTACGTTCTCGTTGGTCCGGACCCTTTCAAAGAAGTTACGCCTTACGGGACAGTTGTTTTATTTAATCCTAAAGGAGAAGATTTCATGGTGAATGGGCAGCAAGTGAAACACTATTGGGTTAGAGCTGAAATTCCGCATACTCAGACCACACATCTAGAGGTGCCTAATCCCAGATGATAAGCCCATTTTTTTCGTCATGCTAACGACTTTAAACAAGCGCTGAGTGGGAGGCATGTACCCCCTCCTCCTTCTAGCGCCAAACTGTGGGAACCGAAATTCACACTATCGATTTTCATTGAACTAGGAACGCAGGGTAAACTGTAGTTTCTCAGAGGTCCCAGATATATGCTAAACCACACGACAATCAATCAGAATACATAGTAAATATGGAAAACAAAGTAAGCATCCAAAAGAGAGAAAATAGATGTCTTATTCCGAATTTGCGTACGAGCGTTTACAACAGGATAAGAGCCTAGGCTATGAGAGCTGTCCGCGAGTTGGTCGGTCTGTAATGACCAACTCGCCATACGGGCGAGTTGGTTGATTCGGGTTCCTTTCTTTCGAGTTTCGGCACAAGGACTTGCGTTAAGTCGATTTCAATACCGCATTTGTATAGAAACCCGATTTTTAGATGCTGATTTTGAGAATATCATTTTTGCCCCCAACAAACGCATTCTCCTGGTAGGTTTCTAACGTCGATTCCGTCATAACCGATTTTGACCCCAACAGTTTGCCCACAGCTCGTCAGAACTGTGAAGTTCTTGCGAGCGTTTTAAAGCATATTGGATGAATTAGGCGGAATCCGACGAATGAAGCCTGGAGGTGAAAAAGTAAATCCTTTCTTCTATAAGTATGTGGAGTGGTTTTACAAACTCTTCATTTGTATATTTCCACAAACTTTTTTAAGCATCAAAAGATTTTCTCCTCTCTTCCATTCTTTTGGTAAAAAAGGAAGCTATGTCTTGAGGGAGAGAGGTTTCCTCAAAGTCTCGTGAAGATAGTCCCGTTCCCGATGGTTCCAGCTCGCAATACAACAATGTTGTACCGAAGGTGGAATTCTCGGCCTATTCCGTCGATCCTGAGGAAGCCGAGGCGTACTGGTTGCCAGGGGACACGTGAAATCCCCCAGACCAGGTACGTGGGCCTTGCCTCGGTTTCGGTCCAACATCGTAGGGGGTTGTCCCAGCAAAAGCTGTCCAAATGGGCTGGATGCCACCCGGAGCCATTGCCGAGTTCCCGACTCGGTCCAGTTTCTTCTTCCATAGGCAGGAGAGGTGCTGAGTTCCCACCCTATGGTTACTTTACGTGTTACGAGGTGTCCCTAACGCAATGCCATTTGTGGTTTCCTATTCCTGAGGTTATAACGTGACTTCTCGATTGTTCTATGATATCAATTGGTCAAATAAACCCGTGTGGCTTGCAGCACATTGTCGTGATTCTCGTTCTGAGTTGGGATAACCCTCAATGCAAAACACCTCGATGCCTTTAAGCCAGTCGGGAAATCGTCAATAATTCAGTTGAGGCCCGGTCGGGGATGACCATCATAAGTGAAATGTGTCAAACTACCATGAATGGCGGAAGCACTTATTTTTCGTCCGTGTTGACGATGCGTCCGTAAAGGAAAACGGCCTCTCCGTATTTAGGACCAGATGGGGTTTGAAAGGTATCTATGATCAAGTGTGGCCCTTGTTCTCTTTTCTTTTGTTTCGGTGGAGTTCGATCTTTGATACATTTTGTTTGTATTTTATTTTCAGATACCAATCTTTTCCCTCCGAGTCCGGAAGGTCTGGATACCATCCGGGATTTTTTTCGTGGTCGCCCGTGTTTTTGGGCAACGTTCAACCCAAGAGGGTCCGTCATGCTGTCGCTTTCCACTAATCTCGATATCAGCCAGACCTGCCGGTTGAAGAAGTCTTGTCCTCTCCCTGGGACAGGCTCCAAAGGTCCACATCAGAGATTTCTCAATCTATGAACATCGACTATTGTTTGAGGAATTCCAAGGCGAGCTGGCGGAAGCTTCCAATAGAGTTTCTCCTGAGGCGAGAGAACCATTCTAGCGCTGCACCGTGAAGGTTCTCTAAGAAGAGGCGACATTCACCAGCATCTCTCTCGTTTTCTCTGAATCTGGCTCTACCCATTGCGACCTGAAAACCCTGTAGGTGTGCCTTAGGATCAGTAGTTCGGTCATATGGCATCACTTTGACCTTCCCAGGATCCGGAAATCTAGTTTCGGTGATACGAGTTGTATATGGTGTTTTACGAGCCTTTTCGAGCAGTAGATCGATCTCTGGTGCAGTGCTAGTAGCATGGTGGATTTGGGATTTCACCGCATCGACTTCGGCTACCGTTTTCATTATTTCATCATAGAGATCGCGGATTTCATAACTCTTGCTAGCAGATTTTTAATTTTGTCGGCGTTTGCTGTGAGTGCTCCGAGTTTGCTCCTCGACCAGATTTTCCCGTTATTTCTAGAACATTGCTTAATCTTCTTAGTTAACATGGTTGTCGAACTGGGGTTCGTCCCGAGCTGCTCGGCTTCTTGTGCGGCGCGGATGCATGTCTGCGTCTTCATCCGTAGGTTCGGACTGACTGCTAGATTCCACGTCGACATGTTCGATTTCTCTTCCTTCTTTATCTTCTGCGTAGGCGCGGGGGTGACATCGTCAGGGTTTTGTCCAGACGGCTTGCCGTGCGCATTATCGGAACAGTCTAAAGGCATTGCCAAGTCGAGTCTTCTTCAGCGGATTCGGGTTGGTCCCCGCGGAAAGATGGACCTGTTCCTCGCTGTGAGGGTTTCAAGCTGTTTAGCGAGAGAATTCATGACATTATCCTGTTCTGCCGACTTCTTCTAAAAAAACACGAACATCTTCTTAACCTCCTTGAACGTTGTGGTGTTTGCGTCGGTGTTGACCGCAGTGACGTTCGTCGCTGGAGTGTTTTCAACGTTTTTGCCGACGAGGTTATCGTCACGAGGCTTTTGGTTGTTGAGATCTGACATGTTTCGTTTGAGCATTGATGGCTGAGATTTAGATTGATCTGTACCCCCTCCCCCTTGCTTGTAGCGCTAAACTGTGGGAACCGAAATTCGCACTGGCGATTTCCGTTGAATTAGGAACGCTGGGTAAACCCTAGTATCCCATAGGTCCCGAATATCTGCTAAACCATACGCCAGTCAAT
Source organism: Moricandia moricandioides (assembly GCA_905132885.1). Classification (NCBI taxonomy): domain Eukaryota; kingdom Viridiplantae; phylum Streptophyta; class Magnoliopsida; order Brassicales; family Brassicaceae; genus Moricandia; species Moricandia moricandioides. The sequence continues at coordinate 38,608 of CAJHQQ010000798.1, forward strand.
CAGAATACGAAGCAAATACGGAAAACAAGACTCGAAAAGAGAGCAAATAGATGTCTTATTTCGAATTTGAGTATGAGCGTTTACAACAGGATAGGAGCCTAGGCTATGAGAGCTGTCGGCGAGATCCCTAGTTCTAATAACCTAAGACTGCAAAACCATAGTTGAGTCGCAGCTCGGATAACAAAAACGGAAAGTTGCCTAAATGCTCTAAGTGCTAACCTATGTTTGTTCTGAGTGGAAATTTTTGTGTTTCCTCTGCATCATCACCCTCGAAGTCCTTATATACTCCTCTAGAGGCGGTTTGCTCTTTCCCCTTCGAATTTATCGTTTCGTGGAAATATTCCTTTTTTCCTTGATCTTCATGATTATCTTCGGAAACTTAACATTTATCCTTTGATCTTGACATTTATCCCTTTGAACTTAACATTTATCCTTTCCTGGAATATAAAAGATAAACCATCACAAAGTTTGGGCTTGATTTAGGATAAAATCGCGAGTGGGCCTTTAGCCAAGCTTTAAACCTCGTCGGGCCATTTTCAGACTTAGGCGTTTCTACGATTTTATCGAAATAACATTGCTAAGGCGAAGTCGTCCGAGAGTTAGGATCTTTCATATCAAGCGTGTGACTCTAGGTGTTTAGTTATCCGTTATCGTCTCATACGATCGACCCGATCCTTTCTCGAGAAATTGAGTTCTTTCGGTAAGGTTCCAATGTCCATCCCGATCGAGAGGGAACAAAGATGAGTTACATGAACTATTGAAAGAGGGAGTTTAACGATAACGATGTGAAACTCGATTGATTTGATCCGACTTGCCGAACGAACGGGTCAGATTTCTCATGTCGTCTAACTTGCCCGTTTGACGAGTTAGCCTTGTCCAGCTCACCATACAGGCGAGTTGGTCGTGTCGTGCCGACCAACTCGCCATACGGGCGAGTTGGTTGATTCGGGTTCCTTTGTTTCGAGTTTTGGCACAGAGACTTACGTTAAGTCGATTTCAAGACCGCATTCGCATAGAAACACGATTTTTAGATGTTCATTTAGAGAATAGCATTTTTTTCCCCAACAAACGCATTCTCCTGGTATGTTTCTGACGTCGATTATGTCGTAACCGATTTTGACCCCAACAAGGAAATCCACTAAAATAATGATAAATTAATAATATATATACATATAAAGATACAAATAATAATAAAAATATAAAAAAATAAGAATTTTTATATTTGCAATATTTAATTAATTAAAAAATATATATATAATAATTATTTATTATTTATGCAATTACAAAAATCTAAACTGTATAAGGAGTCACCGACCAGACCATCGATCGATGCCCCTATAGGACTGTCGATCGACGGTCATGCGTCGAGTAGGGTAACTTGACGTGACACCGATTTATAAAACACTTTTCTCAAAACCACCAAAAACACAAACGCGTTGCACACCCGATTTTCTCCCAAATTTTGGCCTATTTTGCTCGTTTTTGAGTCTAAACCACACGACTTCTACCCTCTCTACCTGTTTAGCTCTTTAAATAACTCAATATTCAAGGTATGTTCTCCAAATCTCTTAGTTTAGGGAACTTTTAGGGTTTGAAGAAAAATCAAATTTTGGTAGTTAAACTCAGAATGTAGGACGATTTAGGGTGCTGGAGTACTATCTTAAGGGCTATCTATCATCTTTTCACACATGATTTGTACGATTTGAGTTGATTATTATTGATCTTGTGTACATTGATCCGAGATACAGCATCGATCGATGCCCATGATTCGACGTTGATTGACGGCCATTAGGTTTTGTAGATCGACGACCATGCGACACCATCGATCGACGGCTGCTCCTTTGATTTTGACATTTATTCTGATTTCTACTTTGTTTGATTATGTGCCGATGGACGAGAGGAGAACAAAAGCTCGATATGAAGTCGGTGGTCCCAGCGCTCCACCACGGGGTCCTCCATGACGCGACCCTTGGCCCAAAGAAGAGGAGGCTCTACTTGTTACATTCGAGGACTATCCCGATCCTCGGACAGAGGTGCAATCGAGAGACTGCACACACCGTCCCCTAAGAGAGGAGTGGGACGACTTCGACAGCCTCTATTACAACGCCTGGCAGGGCGTCACCATTGAGTCAACAAAGTTCGCTGACAAGCAAACCTTGAAGAAATTGGGGCTCTACACCAACTTCAGACAGATGGTGCAGGAGCTTGTGTTGGGCACCATGGCATTAAGCTATATCCTCTATACCCCTACCTGGTGCGGCAGTGTATCTCCACATCTCAGGTGCTCAACAAAAGCCCCAGAGTTAAGGTGGCGCATGAGGGCCACCCTAACCTTCTTCATCAGAGGCATCTGGTAGAGGATTCCCATCCCACAACTGTGGGAGATCTATGGCCTCGACATTGGTGCCAGCGCCTGCTCAGTCCCTGCTTTCCCATGCCTACCTACTTTCTGGAGCCTCATTGGGACTGGCCACTTTGATTCTGGCTCAGCCACCAAGACAGACCTCCGTCACCCGATGCTGCGCTACTTCTTAAAGTTCCTTGCCAACACCCTGTTGGGCAAGATGGAACCTAACAGGTTCGGGTCCAGTAGCTGACAGTGCTATACGATTCCGTCAGGGAATTAGTTCAGCTTGACGATGAGCTCTTTCCTCCACCGATGACCGATCAGCAAGTGAACTGGGGGCTATATTTGCGGATCATCTGGCGACCCTGAAGGACAAACCCTTCAAGATTTCTGGCGTGAATAGGGAGACGGTAGAGAGCCTCTTGACACCCATCTTCAGCTTTCTTGGCATTAGCCTCGAGGGAGATTTTGTGGAGAGTTGATTGTGCTTCATGGATGAGGGTCACCTGACGAGGCCCCAGTGGCTGAAAGAGGGACGCTTTTGGTCCTGTGTGGATGACGAGGGACCTAGGATGATATCACTTCCAGTGCGAGATGTGACAGACTTCTATGACGTTCTACAGCACCTCGCATTCCAACCAGATGAGCACCACATCCACACCGCACCCCTCATAGTACGACACAGAGGAGGTCTTCGCCCAGCACACCTAGTCATAGCGGCAGCAGCAGACGAGCCAGAACAGTCACCTCCACCTCTCCCAGCCTTCCCTAATATTCCAGAGATCCCCATACATTACCATGGTGCTTTCCAGCGAGTCGTGTTGGACGCGCTTCGAGCGATATGGGCCAGGGTGGAGACAATTTCACGATGCCAGTGCTTCAGCCGTCCGAGGACACACGCCAGATCACCACCAGCCCAAAAGCATCAGCAGGACCATGATACATCCGACGAGGAGTAGTCTTTTCGATACTCCTTTCTCTCTTACTTCACTTTCAGACTTATACTTATGTTCATTTACTCTTGTTGCATTTCTATTTTCGACTAACTATTTATTTATTACTGCTTGGATTATATTTTCACCATGTGTTTGAGTGTCTAACAGAGGTAACCTAAAGAGAGATGATCGTAATGGATAGTAGACACAAACGATTCAGTCTGACAGCCTACCATCGATCGACGCCTCCATGTTGCAATCGATCGATGGCGGTCAATCATAGCGTAACGAGTTTCTAACTTTATTTATATTATTACTTAATTCAGTATCTATTATATATATGAAGGTTTCCCGATAGTTTGAATAAACCATTGATTGAAACCATATGTTCACCATTGATCGAGACCATACATTCACCATTGATCGGCGATGATGGTTCACCATCGGTCGACGCTCATCTACTACCATCGATCGATACTACTAACAGAGTTGGTATATTCAATTATCTCTAACATTTTTTACTTTTGATTTAATTTCTAACCAATCCAAGGTGGATTACACTGAGAACAGTGTAATTTAAGTCTGGGGGAGGTTCGCTAATACTATTTTATTGTTTTTGAGTTTTATTTACTATCTATCTATAAGTTTTCCAAGGATTTTTATCGAGTCAAGAAGAGGATTATGATCAAAAATCTAACATTAATTAACCACACTTTAGCACAATTCATAGAATGTAAGAGTCCATATATTCTTTGACCAGTACTACCAAGGTAAAGCCTACACTTTTATTTTATGCTAAGAAATGAAATCAGTAGAGGGGCGAGTCAGAATATCATTCGCTAAGTTGTTGGTAAAATGGAATTGGACTAGGATATGGTGCATAAAATTTCTCTGTGATTAACTTGATAGGATGTGGCTGCAAGAAAGTAAGGTGACTGTTATACTTAGACAGTATGTGAGTCTTCGTTTTTCAAAACTTCTCGCACATGTTGTGTTTGCTTGAGGACAAGCAAAAGGTTAAGTCAGTGGGAGTTGATATACTATGGCTTTTACCTATTTTACCTATGATATATATGTATATATGTATAGTATATTTAGAGTCTTTTATATGCCTTTGATATTGTTTTAGAGTATTTACAGGTCTAGGTACTAATTGGAAGCAATTGGAGCTTTTGGACTATTTTGGAGCAATTAGGATTGCCCGACAGAAACTCAGAGTCGGATCCAGATTTATCAATGGACCATCGATCGACGTCACACAATGTGCGTCGATCGACAGTGAAGTGAGCAGAAAGATTGAGAAATTACAAGTTTTACCTAGAAGTTTTATTAATTGCAAGACAAGTCAGTGACCAAAATTTAGACTATTTATTAGGGTTTTTTTATCTTTGTTAAACCCTAAGCTGAAAAATTCCTAAGAAGATGTTAGGATAAAAAGCTGAGTAGCCGCAAAATTACACCAGAGATTTAGAGTTGGAACACATTGATTCATCTACTGGAGAGAAATATATGATCATTATTACAAAAAAGATCTTGAGCTCCTTATCTTTTTACTTAGTTTATTCTATGCAATTTATTCAGATTTTATTCATGTTCTTTATTGTTATGTTTGAGTAGTTCTCTATTAGATTTAGGGTTATTCAATGGTAGTAATGTATTGTTTATTTTATAGAAATTGTTCGGGTAATCTTCTTGGTTCTTTGTTTAAGGTGCTCTTAATGCTAAGTTGAAATTAATCACCTTAACCTTAGAAATTATGGTTCTATAGCGCAAACAAGTGCTTGGTTATAACCTTGAATCTATCTTAAAAAATCTAAATAATTAGTAACAAACGAGAGTTGAATTAGAAGTTTAGAGAATCTATAAAACCGCGAAACCAATACTGTTTAGAATGAGCATTGATCGACTCTCAGTCCAGATACGCGAGGGTGATCTCCTAAACCCTAAGGTTTAAATTCAAAATGATACTTATTAAAACCCTAGAAATCTATTAGTATGCATAATTTAAATCTAACTGAGAATTTCTTCAAAGTCTAATATCCTAAATTAATCTTCACAAACCAAATCAATCTTAAAAATCGCTTTTATTGTTATTGTTAAAATTCATCTAGCTTTAATTCGAAAACAATAAGTCTATTGTGCAATCCTAGAGTTCTCTGTGGATTTGATCCCTAAGTGCTACACTGGATCTCTTAATTGAGAAAGTGGGAATATAGGGTTAATTTGAAAGTGAGAAAATAAAATAAACCCCACATCAATTGATATCCACAACTAACATTGATCGACGACAACTTAAGAATCTGTGGAATCGTGTAAAGAGATGGACATCGATCGACATCCGGACCCCACCATCAATCGAGGGAATTTCAAAAAAATAGGATGTCGGTTGCCAAGCAAAGACATGAGTCTTTTATATGCCAGTGGCACTCGAAACCCACCCTACCCAATCCCAGACGGACAGATAAACCAGTCCCTACGGTAACTGAGGAATCTATGGATATACATTTTAGAGGAAAGAAGAAGGGACGCTAATAAGAAAGAGGCGGATAACTTTGCTAAGAGATTCCTTAGAACCCCTTTAGAAACCCCATTTGAGGAAGCTTATTACACTCATAGATTGTGGATGTTCTTCATAGAAACCAAAGAGACGGATGAGACATTGAAAGAATGTTCAATCATCTGAGGGAGAAGATAAAGTAGATAGTTAAGTTCAAGAAGAGAAGCGACCCTGAAAGTTTGTGGTTCCCTGCAACATAAAAATACATAACTACTCTCATGGACCATGCGACACCGGTTTTTCAGTAAACATTATGCCAAGAACAATGGGAGAAGTGCTAAGCGTAAAGGTGGAGCCTTCTAGTGATGCATTCACTTTTGTGGATTGCTCTAAAGTGAATTCAATAGGCATAGTCAAAGACCTTCAAATGCAAATCGGCGATGCCCTAATTCTTGTAAACTTTCCTGTCTTGGACGTCGATGTGGAGAAGCATTCATCCCTGCTACTTGGAAGAGCTTTCATGGCCACGATAGGAGAAGTATGCGACATGAAGACAAACAGGTTGTATCCATCTCTTATTGATCAAAATCACTCCTATGAGCCTGTTCAAACTA
>CAJHQQ010000798.1:47500-140599 GCA_905132885.1 Moricandia moricandioides
TCTCTCTCTCTCTCTCTCTCTCTCTCTCTCTCTCTCGCAGCGAGAGCTGGTCGTCTTTTACATTAGATATCAAGTTCTATGATTAATATCCTTAGCTTCTATCCTCTATAATCCACTTGCCTGAAACCCTAGATGTAACTATTATTATTATTGTTTACTTACCAATTAATCAATAATCTGCAATAGTTGTTTACTGCTTATTAATCCATTTGCCTAGCTTAATCGCGACTGTATTGAGTTTATTGTGTTCCCACGCTCCATGTGGATTTGATCCCTAAATACTACAATTTTTCCTCTTTTGGGAAAAGTAGTTCGTAGGGTTAATTTGATAGAGTTTACATTGAAATGCATAAAACCCTCCTGTCATTAGGGAACCACAAAATTCACGTGATCATGTACCCGCTTCACTCCTTTGCAAAAACCAGCAGCTTCTTATGTGCAGATAGGTGGTCTTAGATGTTCTGGGACAGCAAGGTGTGAGGTCTCAGACTTGTGAATACTCTTCCCAACTGGTTCTGGTTCAATCACGTAATATGGTTTGTACAGCCATGGGTGTTGATCGATGAAGTTGGGTGGCTGTCGATCGATGTTCACCGGTGAGTGTCCATCGATGCCAGCTTTTGGTGAAGTTTCCAGATCTCTTCTCAAAGTTTGCTGATCGTCATTAAGCTTCTGCTCCTAGGTCCTGACCCGGATCTTCAGGTTGTGCTTCATCCAATTGCTTCACGAATTCCTCTAGCTCCAAGAATGGTGTCGATCGACAACAGGGGTTAGTGTCGATCGATGTTGAGGTCTTAACGTCGGTCGATGTTGAATTCTTAGTGTCGATCAATGCTGAAGTCGGATGACTAATATCGGCTTCTTCTACTTAGCTCAGCTCTCCATATCGATCTTCTTCTTCTTCCTCTACCATATATCTCAGCATAGATTCCATCTCGGTCTCCATATTTGCTTCAGTATCATAGAGAAATTTGTGAGGAAGGCGTTTGTGATGTCATTCCAGGTAGTGAGAGATCATGGTGGCAACATCTTGAACCAACATGTTGTTTCTCCAACAATAGAGTATGGGAATAGTTTGCAGAAGTAGTAATCTTCAGAGACTCCATTGCACTTAATGGTCGACGCTAATTCATCGAATGATTCAAGGTGGTTACTGGGGCATTCATGAGGAAGACCATGAAAAGGATGCTGACCCACAAGAGAGAGATATGTAGGATTCAGCTCAAAGACATTACTTTGTGGTGCAGAACGACGCAACGAAGACCTTTTGGCGTAGAAATCCTCAGGCCTTTTGTTGCCTCTAATTATATTTTGTCGTTCAATCCCTGAATTCAGATTAACAGCAGTAGCATCAGGGATTGTAGTCCCCTGTGCATAAATTAATTGCCCTTCACTGTTGCGCGCACGAGCTCTTTCGTCCCGTAAGATGCCATTCTTGTCAACACTCTGTATGACTACTTCGACCTTCTCTATCTTCTAGCAAGGAGTGTCGATCGATGAAGAGTGGTTTGTGTCGATCGACAGTTAGGTGATTATGTTGATCGATGGAGAGTTTTTGGTGTCGATTGCTGATGATTGGGAAATGTCAATCGATACTTGATGAGCGGTGTTGTTTGACACTTGGACTTCTACGGTTTTAATCACTGGTTGGAAGGTGTCGACTTCCCTCGTAGACTTATGGATCAGGCGTTTTGAATCCAGTGGCTCTACTAGTAAGAGTCATATCCCCTTGTTGCTTATGGTACTCATATGTATATACCTGAAACACAAGAAGAAATTTTTTATCAGTAACTACGAACAATAATAAAAACCTTCACTAAACCTATTATCAAGTCTAATGGCGAATCCCCGCTCCAGGGCAACGGCGCAAAATTTAACAGGAGGGTTTGTATGTATTTCAATACAAACTCTATCAAATTAACCCTACGAACTACTCTTGCCAAGAGAGGTCAAATTGTATTATTTAGGGATCAAATCCACAGGAAGCGTGGGCATACAATAAACTCAATACACTTGGATTAAGCTAGGCAAATAGATTAATAAGCAATAAATAAACTATAGGAGATAAATGAATGATTTGTAAGTAAACAATAATAATAAATAGCTAGATCTAGGGTTTCAGGCAAGTGGATTATAGAGGATATAATCTAAGGGTATTAATCATAGAACTCGATATCTAATGTAAAAGAAAATAAACTCTTGCTGCGAGTCTAATTTATTGACTAAGTCCAATGTCCATTGGGGCAACACTCTGCTCCTTATTCTTACTGTTGGTTTCAGTAATCTAGATATCTTTTAAGGCTCCAATCACTTGAGCATCAGCAAGTACAGGTTTCTCCGTAGGATAGAATGTCAAAGATCAGGCCGCTCCTATGTCTCTCTTTGTTACATTGACGTCTTGCTGAAGTTTCAAATGGGATGGAGTGACAATCCGACTAGCTAGCCTCTTCCTACTGCTATTATGCACCTTGACTCTCCATTGTTTCATTGTTTTGGTTTCACGGAGACTTTCCGTTTCTCTTAATGATCTTAGATTGTGTTCCTTGAGAATAAAAGTCATGTAGAACTGTCTTCGAAACTGATTTCATGTCCTTCTTTTTTTTTTTATGTCTCTACACACTTAATTATCTGAGATTGTGTTCCAAGTGCAGAGTATGTTGCTTCTTTGAGTACGTTTCATAGTGAGAGGCATACCGAGAAGAAATGGAGTTGGCCTTCCTATCCTTACCACCCAGATTACTGGCAAACTTGTCTTGATAAGCTTCCCTCCGACCATACTCCGCACTTGCTGTGTGCCTAGAAACAGCAGTGGTATATCGACTATCTGAAGCATGAGTGATGTGATCATAACTACCGTACAATCTCTGATCTCGCTCTGTGGTCTCGTACGGTCTATGTTCTCGCAGGAAAGACTGTCGAGATGGTTCCGATGAAGCCAATTGTACCCATGAGAACACTCCTGGCTGATTTTCTTGTTTTCACATCCCATAATCATTTGTTGGACAGTATGAGCCTTCATGATTCATCATTCCACAGAAAGAGCAGTGTTTAAATAGTTTGTCATACTTGATTTGAATCGTAACCTCCTCGCGCTCTGGAGATGCAATCTTCCTGTTAAACATCAGTGGTTTCTTTGAATCCACATAAATTAACATACGGCCCGCCGAGAGATCCATTGTATTAATGTGTCCCAACCTTCCTCCAATATTCTTCTGATTATTAATTGTTCACAAGTGTAATGGAATGCATGTTACCTCGACCCATAATGGGATGATCCATGGGTAGTCATCGTGGACAACTGGTTCCCATCAAACTAGTACGAACATACAAACATTATAGTGAAAATGTCCTTGGCACAAAACATGATGCAGGCCCTCTTCAGTGGAAAAATTCAAAAGGAACTTTCCAATCCCAAATCATTTGCCGTGGCCCTCACATGCATCTCCCATTGAGTTAGATTGGTGTGGATAAGCTTTTTTATTGTTTGTTTCTTAGGGTTTATGATATTTACAATAAGGGATCGACGACAGTCCTGAATGATATGAGAATTGTCTTGATCTGTAAGTTGTACTGATTCATCATCATCATCAATCCTAATCCCTTTCCTCTTCAAATCTGTCATATGAGCAGACTGATATCTATCCATGATGTTGGATAGTTTGTTTCGAGTTCTGTACGGGAATAAAACACGCAAACAGGATGTAGTTCGCAAAGAATTTTCACTCTATGATCGAAAAGCAGAGGCTCGGCGAGAATAAATGATCGGTGATATAGAGCAGAATGATAAGAAGCAGTAATTGCCTGGAGAACACTCGCCAACTAACGATGGACTGGATGGATGTCATGATTGAAATGGAAATCGTGATCAAAGCAATCCGTCGCACACTCACGTCAAAGAACGGTAAGTGTAATCGAGGGTTAAATGAGGGATACGCCAGGTAGATTGCTGTAGATAATATACTGGTGAATTGAGAACACAAGGAGTGTATGAGAGTCTCCCGTGTTGTGGACCAGATGCTGTCAAGAACGCCGTTTAGGGAGCCCGCCGTCAATAGTCTCCAGATCTACAAATCACCATTCTCATCGCCAGAAGCCCTTTTTTATTTAAATTTATTAGGTATTTATTTAACTTACTAAGATTCTTTTCAGTGGGATAACAGATTGATATGAATAGTCATGGGAGAGAGGCACGTGGTTCAAGGAACATGCAAGAACTAGTTTCCTTCATCGTCTTGAGCTGCTCTTCATGACACGTTAATCCATAAGCATAAGCGAGTAGGCTGCAATGTCATGAGCTCTAAAAGAGGCCCAGTCACAAAACCAATATTCCAAAAATCTATAGGTGGTGGATTAATTTTCAGAGAACACCTAGACCAATTCTAATATTTATATCAATTTTTAATTATTTGGTTTGAAAAAAAAAAAGGAAATTGCATTAGATAGCTAAGATATAAAGTTAATTAGCAATATGGAATAGCATTATTCACTGCAGTAATTTCATAATCCCAGACTTTGCTCCTACCTTTAAATATGCATGTAGCTCACAGACAAGCTTTTCATGTGGCTCTGACACACAAAGTGATATGATGATGAGCTCTACATGTAGCTCTTACACATAATGTGATATGATTCACTTGCTACCTACTCTAACACTCTGCTTTAACTTCCTCTCTCTCTTTATTCCTGATTTTTGTCTTCACCTTCTTGTCTTCCTATTTTTTTTCTTGACCTTCTTGATTTTTGCACCTATCTCCCCACCTCTCTCTTCTTACTTCCTTTTTCTTTCTTCTTCTTGTTTTTTTTTCTTCACTTTATCCTTCTTGATTTTTTTCTTAATTTTTATTACTGATTTGGTTTTCCAGTAGATAGAAGAAACCTGATAATTTTCTGAATATAGTCGGTGGTGATAGTTTAACAATAATTCCCCAAGGAAGCGGTGCCTTCAGCAACAATGATTAGCTATTTCAACCCCGACGACATAATCACAACTCCTTGGAGAGCTGGGAGGTGTTTCAATACAATATTAAAAAGACTCAGTCTCTCCCTTAAATTATCGATCCATTGAACATTTTCGGCGACTGAAATGTATCGGGTAAGTTTGCTATTTGCTCCTTTGGAAGTTTCTTTCCTTCTCTGGCTAAGGAGGAAATATACATGACGAGAATTTGGTTCACCTTCTTCATCTCCTAAGAATTTTGGATGAGCCGCAGGCGTATCAGTGAGGTGTTCAGCCTGGCCGCTGCCAGTCGTGGTGTAGTTGTGGGATAAGCAAAATGATTCCAATTCCATCCAACCAACGAGTATGCTATGTTATGTTTTATCTTTTTCTTGCATAAATTTTATGATGATTTACATTCTTAAATTTCTTGTTCTGGTGTTTGTTTTTGATAACAGCTTGATGATTGGGTGTTATGTCGAATATGCACAAAAAAAGAACCATGGTGAAACACTACCATGCTGATGAGAAACGTAGGGCCGTTGTATCTGGATATCCAGTTTCATGAAGCTCAATCTTTCTTTATTTTGGCCTTTATGAAGTTTTTCAAGACATTATATATGTATATCCATTTACATTTATTTATTATCCGAATTACTTTAGAATTACCGGTTTTACTTGTAGGTATTTGACATTAAAATGTCGACTAACTAAATTCTTATTACTAGCTATTAAAATTTTTGAACGAATTAATTTTGTAATATTTGATTAAGACTCAAAAATTCATACTATCTCATATTTTATAATACCTTAATTCGGGTTGATAATGTATTATCTGGTTCATACGTATTCACTTTCCTGATATATAAATTATTTCTTGGATATTACCATTATAATCCGGATTAACGCTAAATTATCTTGTTCATTGTTTCAAAGAGTAACTATATCTGGTTTACTTTTCAAATGATTCTATTAAATATTTCGCTACAAGTTTTCATAAACGAATAAGTGGTTAATATATCCGGATTCATATATAAATATATGGTTAACAAAACAATCATTCGTATATTATTTGAGATTTCCAATCAGATGTACAAGGGAATTTTGTAGCTCAGATGGTGCATGCTTGAGTTACGGTCTTTATAGGCTTGAGTTCAATGCCCCTACAATGCTTTTATAGGTTTTCTTTAAATGAAGGGTATTGTTGTCATTTCATAATCTTCTTCTTCCTCTTGCCTTGGATTATTTTTTTGTGAAAATGTTAGCTGCATCCAATTTCTTTTTAACGATTTCACTCTTTTTCATCATTTAAGCGTTCAATGCTATCAAACTAATGTTAATCTAACTCACACAACTAATATAACTGGTTCGAAACATCAACTGAAACAAAATCGTGGGTTTACAAACGTTTCTGATTTAGAGCAAACCACCACGATGGTGGGCCGCTCGATCCAGTACATAGTCCATCGATCTATGGGTAGTCGTCGATCTTAATTTTTTTTCCTAAGATAAGATGAAATTCAATTTTGTTTGAATAAATATGAGGTTATATTCTCTTTCTTGCTTATCAAAATCCACGCACAAGTAAATATCTTCTAAAACTCTTGACAATATATTAACTAGATATTAAATCTGACACACCCCTGACACTTGCCTGACAATTGCTTTTTCAAATGGGGGATCAGTCGAGTCGATAGGGAGAATCTCGTAATTATACCATCTCCACGTTACCAAATCTGCAAATTCATACAATTTTTGGTTATTTACGTAATTAACATCCCGTTTATAGGTACTGAGCTAAATTGTCCTTGAAAAAAAAATTGTTTCGCTAATACTTAATTTTCCGGCGCCACCTAAACCGTTTGTTTGAACACTTCACAAAACTAATATATACACTTAACCACAGAGATACAAATGATGCATTCTAAAACCGAGATAAAACTGTTAAACACCCATAAGCCAAAATATGCTAAAACCTATATCGACCATCACTTGTTTTCCTAAACAGCAACAATTAAGTATGTTCTCGGTCAAGATCAGCTGCAAGAACTAGAGAAGGGAGAGTACTAAACTTATTGAAACGAGATCACTTTATAATCTTCTAATCCTAGTTTATATAAAGAGCCAAGCTGGAACTGAGTGAAGCCACCCTGGAATGGTGGGTCAACATAACTTTATTAAATCTAAAAAATATAATTTGTAGGTTTATTCTAAAATTATTACTGTGGTAAACTTGTCAAAAGATGGGTTTGATTCCACATTGCTTCTCTTTTCATGCTAGCTCTTCTGAATTATGCCTATTTGAAAGACAATAAGAATACCTTTTTTTTGGAATACGATTTTTATTAATACTTAAATATTCAGACTATGCATTAAAGAAAAGATAATACAAGCTTTACAAGCGTTAAAATACGGAAATATAACATAAAAGATAGATGTAAGGAACATTTAAGATAGAACGATACCAAATTCAGTGTAAAACATGAATGCGCCAAACCAAAATTCACGGGAAATCCTCTAACTTGGAACTTACCTACTTTATTTGTGATGTTATAACCATTATGCACCTTGGATATCGACATGAGACCTATTTCATCTGTAGCCCTTGTAAGGACCAATCCACAAGACATCAAAACGGTTAAAGATTTGGACAACTTCATCTGAATGTGGCACTTCTCATGGGGAAGGCCTTAAGTGATGATGCTACTCATTCTTCAAAAAAGGAGGATGAACATAATGGTATCAGTGAACCCACCAAAACAAAACAAGTGTAAAATCTCTTCAAATCAGGAAAATATGACATTGTGTGCACATAAGTTCGGATCATAGCTTCGGTGAACCCACCAATTTTTTTTTATGAACTGTTAATTGAAACTCGACCCACAAAATAAATTATGTGTCATGCTCTCTCACTGAATATAATAAATAAAACTAGACCCACAAAATAGATTGTCACTGAACTTAATTATTGAAGATGTAAGGAGTGTGCTGAAACCTTCTGAAATCAACACGAGACAAGTCCAAAAAAGAAATATTTGTAAAATTAAAACATCAAAATAGTAGATTATAGTGAAAAAAGACATTTTATTTTATATATCCAAATGAAAAAAAAACTAGTCTCTTTTTAAAGATCATAAAAAATCATGAATTTTGATATACTATTTATATATATTTTAAATGTTTTATTATAAAATAAATGTGTTTAAATTAATGGATGGGTTTAAAAAGAAAACAAAATGGGCAAATATTGAAATCCAATGAATGGCTCTACTAGATACATCTTGCGTGTGTATACAATCGCCCAATATTTTTCACCAATTAAATTTTGACACCTGTCAAAGATGGCCCAGAATAACACTTTTTTTAATCTCTCATCGTTCTCACTAAAAACGTCCACATGAGCCAAGTAGGGAGTATGCTGAAACCTTATGAAATCAACAAGAGCCAAGTCAAAAAAAAAAAAAAGAAGTAGGGAGTGTTCTGAAAGCTTCTGAAATAACAATGAGCCAAGTCAAAAAATAAAAATAAATATTAAGGTTGATGTCAGGAGATGGCTCGTCATATTAGAGTATGAGATCGCTGTCTCCGAAAAGGAAGACAGTAGCACAAGGTGCGGCCTGACATTATTGTTGCGACTAAGCTTTGAGCTATGACAATGGTGAAGTATGGTGGTGAAGTACATTGATAGCTTTTGGCGGTGGATCTGAAGTGCAAAGAAGGAGACCATTTCGACTGGCGGTCACGGTGCGGCGTGGTGATGCTTGAGATTTTTCTGGGGACCCCCGATTAAGAGAACCGTTCCAGTGGATTATAGAGAGCTGACTAAGATGACAGATTTTTTTTCAGTGGATGTGAAACCAGATCCGGAAGGGAAAGAGGGAAACTGACAACAAAGGATGATGAAGGTAGCCCAAGAACAAAGGAAAACATGAGAAGAGGAAGGTAAAGGCGATGTCAGCAAGCTCTTTTTCCGCCGGCGTTGTAGCACGGTACGCTTTTTAACTTTTCGAAGTTTGTGCAAGAGAGATTTTTAGTAGTTACAGACAATAAGAGTACACAAACACTATTAGTTCATGCATTAATCACAACTTAGACTATAAATTAAATTTATACTCTCAACCATTATAATACTAGTAACAATGGTTAACATATTCAACACCCTATTTTCACTTTTTAATACTCCATATCATCTTTTCTCTCTTCCACCTAATCATTCAACACCGACTTCATTTTTAATATCTATAATAGTTGTGTTTGATAAATTTTAATACCTTACCCCGCCATTTTTAATTCATATTTTTATCTTTTTCAATATAATAACTATTAATTAATAAATTTTCTATGTAATTAACTAAAATAACTAAAATTTCATAATGTTTTAACAAATTTATTTTACTTTACATTTTCTCTTTTTTGTTTTTGAGAATAACAAAATTAATATTATTAAAAATGAAATCATTAACATCGTTTATGCCACTAAACGCTATTGTGTGGAGAATTTGGGAAATTCAATTGTTAAGGTATTCATAATTGATAATTGTTAGGATTTGGGTAGTTACAGCAAAAACTTGAAGAACTTTAGATGCTAAAAGGGTTATTATCGATATCCATTTAACGAAAAATATATAATAAGAGCTTGCTACAATAGGTTTAAACCAAAGGAAGGCTAAGCATGTAAAGTCAAGAGCTGAGGAGCATCCCATTTGAAGTACTTGGCCAAAAATGCTAACACGCTTGGGTCTTTGGTCAATGGGACATCTAAGAGGGAAAAAAAGTATTTTCAAGCTCGTAAACCACCCTCCACCTCATCCTCTTGCAAATGGTCATAAAGGTTAGGAAACATCCCTTTTGTTTCTTTCTTCTTTCACCCTATGGTTGCACAAGTGTCTTCGAGATAGAACAATGGTAGTACAATCGAACCAAAGTGTATGGACGACCCTGGTCCGTACACTCGCCCTATTATTTCACGTTGACATTATACTTAATTGGTCGATCTAGAACTCATTGGATTAATCTTCATCCGTATGGTCCGTACATTCTGTACCGTCTATACCATTTTGCCATACTCTTGCCCAAGCTTTCTCTTCCTTTCTTCACACAAGTCCTCCCAAGGCCTCTTCTTCTTTATTATTCATGTCCAGTGCTCCCCTCCCCCTTAAGCTTGACCATGGGAACCGGTCAAGCTTAAAAACCTAGTGGGATAACACCAAGCTAAGAGAAAAGACTGAAGACTCCATGGTTAAGACGATTATGGTCGTGATAGTTCAATAAGCCTAAGTCTAGAATAGATGGACTCAGTCACCTTGTTTCTTGATTCCTTAGTGAAGACGTCTGCAAGCTGGTCTTCACTTCTTATGTAACACGGTAAGATCAAACTTTGAACCATCACCTGCTTAGCCTTGTGACAATCAACGTCAGTTTTCTTTGTCCTCTCATAAACACTAAATTTGAATCAATATAGAGTTCGTTGGTTGTCACAAATCATAGTGATGGGAGTGTCTCTTTCGATACCCAAGTCTTTGAGAAGTCAATTGATACAAACCAGCGTGTTGGTCAACTTTAACATTGTACTCAGCTTCAACACTTGAATAAGATACAGTCTTTTGCTTCTTACTCTTCTAAGTAACCAAGTTTCCTCCAATGAAGGTACAATAGCATGTTGTTGATTTTATTTCCACTCTATCACCTTCCCAATATACATCACAGTAGCCAACAATCTTTAAGATTATGTTGAATCCCATCCAAGCACCTTTACATGAAGATCCACTTAGATAAGTTAAGATCCGGTCCACCATATTACAATGAAGCATATTTAGAGTCTGCATGCGTTGACTAACATCAAAACAAATGTCAGGCCTCGTGATAGTCAAGAAAATTAACTTACCAACCATCCCCATATATAATTTGGCATCTTCAAATGGTTGGTTTTCTTCAGTCTCCCCCTCAAGTAATGCCTTGTACCATTTTCGAATGGTGTTTTGGCCGGCTTTCCTTCAATTTTACATGCATCTTTTAACAAATCAAGTGTGTACTTCCTTTGAGAAAGAATGATTTCGTCTTTAGATTGGCATATCTCAATCCCGAGAAATTACTATATTTAACCCAAATCCTTAACATCAAACACAAATTTAAGAATGACTATAGTAGATTGAATACCAGCCTTTTAATTCATGTTATAATGTCCTTAACATACACAAGAAGAAAAATGATAACTGATGGTCCAGAGAGGGTGAAGATAGTATGGTCAAGTTCTGACTTCCTAAAGCCTCTCCATTTAAAGTTCCCAATCTTTTGTTCCAAGCTCTAGGATATTGCTTAAAATCATATATTGCCTTCTTCAGCCTTAACACTTTTCATGGTATTACCAAGTGCTCAAGACCAAGGGTGGGATGCATATATACTTCACTTCAAGATCTATTTGACTAAAGGCATCCTTCAAATCCATTTGTCATAGACCATATTCAAGTTTAGTTGCAAGTGATAACACAATCCAAGTTGTATGGAGTAGTAACATGGGAAAACGTAACCACATATTTTTGTCCATAGATTTGAGTGAAACCCCTTACTATGACTCTTGATTTGTGACTTCCGACCTTTACATGCTGAGATACGTGATAGTGAATATCCATATACTTGTTATTGATTTCTTCCATTTTGGTAGTTCAGCCTCATCCCAAGTGTCATTCTTCACCATAGCATCCCTTCATCACCCACTAAATCCCTCCAAACCTTGTGTTCCATGTTTGTTTTCATAGGCCATGGTACTTGCCCTTCATCTAGACTGCTTATAAAAGCTTGGTGCTCAACGGGATAATGTGCAAAGATCAATCTTCTTGAGTTGGATGAGCAACATCATTGACACTGAAATAGGCCCTTGTGTTCACCCAATTGGAAGGGTCCTTTCTTACCTTTGTTCTTCTCCTTTGAGTTTGGAGCTTCTGGTTCATGAGCTTCCTCCGGTTCATAATACTTGTTGGAGCATTTTCTTGTTGGAGAATTTTCTTGTTGTTCTTACATCACACCTTGATCATGATTTCCTATGCTTTCTCTTTCTTGGACATATGTTTCAGGTTTATTTCCCCATTCATGATCAAGATGTGATGGTTCTTCAGCCCTTGGATATGAATGGTTAGATATATCCCTTCTAGGTTTCTGATCTTTGGAGAAATTAATCCCAATATTTCCAAGATGTGTATGAGGTTTGATGCCTTATTTGAGGGTTCTTGAGAAAGATATTGCAGGCTGTCCCAACTCTTCTCTTCATAGTACCATATTGTTTCAAACAAACTTCACATCCTTTGATACCAACACTTTTGTTGCTACTGGATTATAACACTTGTAGCCCTTTTGGGTTGTCGAGTATCCAATGAAGATTGACTTTGAACTCTTAGCTTATAACTTATTGTTTTTCTCACTTGGAACTAGGACAAAGTAAAGACATCCAAACACACGTAAGTGATCTAATGATGGCATAATGTTTTTCAATATCTCAAATGGATAGATCACTGAAGATCTTTGTGGGACTGCGGTTGATAAGGTAGTAATATGAGATCATAGCATTATTCAAAAACCTTATGGGAATGTTTGTATAAAACATCATGGATCTTACTACCTCCGTCAAGTGAACATTTGGAGTATAGAGGCAGCTTGTTTTATGAATGATCCATTGTTGAGTTCGATGTTGTTTGAAAGAATTGCTTGTATGCTCCCCACCATTATCTGATTTAAACATTTTGAGCTTTGCGTTGAAATGGTTACAATATAAGTCTAAAATTTTCTAAATTCCTCTAACACTTTATCCTTAAAACTTATGCGATGTTATCCAAGTACATTTAAAATACGTGACATAATACTTCCATTTCTCCCTAGACAAGCAAGGAGAAATTCACACATCATAATGGACAAGATCAAAACATTCCTCATATATGGTACAAGATCTTGGAAACATAGATTTGCAATGTTTACCTAAAATACAAGCTTCACTTTCATTATTATTGGAAGAAACATTAGAAATATCAAGTTCAAAGCTATAACATGAAAATGTCCTAGTCTACCGCATTATTATTCAAAACAGTTATATAACTATAAGTGCAAGTAAAATTAGATAAATACTTGGTATCTTCAAGCAAATAGAAGTCTTATTTGGTAAGTCCTCTTCCAATCAACTTGTTGCTTTTAATATCCTGAAACTTTAATTCATTAGGAGTAAAGATAGTATTGTAGTTAAGATCATTGCTGACTCATTAAAAAAATAGCAAGTTGGATGTAAAACCTGGCATGTAAAAGGCTCTACTCTTTATCAAACAATTTCAAGTTAACTGGTATTCTATCACTATTAGCAATCATAACATGTCCTAAAGCCGGTTATACATCTTTAATAAGTCTAGTGCCACTTATCATATGATTAGATACACCAGAATCAACAACCAATGGTGTACCCGTGTTTGATGTAATCAATGAGGTACCAATATCATTATACACTTTTATATGCAGCAAAAGAGTTACCAAGAATGTTACAGAGTTTTCGTTGAGGGATTCGATGAAACCTACTGATTAGCTCGTTGATTATGCTCCTCAAGGCTCCATGTTAAGTCGCAAGGCCCTGCCTTCTCCTTCACTCACACACATTGATGGACTATCTCCTGATGGTCCGGATTGCTAATTTATTTTAGTGGAAAGTGAGCTCTTGCTTTTCTTCATGTGACCCTTCCTCTTGCAATGATCATAAATCCATACCGTACTCTCCTCATGCTTGTACATCACCTTGCTGCCTTGGACAGCTTCTGCCTTGTTTACCAAAGAGAGGTCCCATTTTCCTCTAAAGATACCAAGTGAACCTTATTCCTTCTGAATATTCGTGCACACTTCATCAAGACTTGGAAGCTTCTTTGACATCAAGATGTGACTTATGAGATCATTGTAGGTCGGATTCAAGGTGTGCAAGAGACCAAAAATCTTATCTTTGTCACACCTTTCATTGAGAACCTCGGGGTATATAGAGCTTGGACTCATCATTTCAAGCATAAACAAAAGAGATCAAAACTTCCAAAGATGCTGCGTGAACTTCGTATCCTCTTGACAGAGACTGTTGATAACCTTCTTAACTTCAAACAAATAGCTAAGGCCGGAGATGTTGCCAAACAATTTCTGGAATGTGTCCTGAGGATCTTTAGTTGTCTCACAACGAGAGTAAACTTCCAAGATCGAGGCTTCAAGGGAGCGTTAATGGATGGAAAGAACCATTCAAGTCTTCATGAAGCCACATGCTTTCATCAACAAGAAGACCCTCTTTATCGCCACCATTGACAGTCTCCTTTGTTGCTCCAGCATTCTTGACTTGAAACCCAAATACCTATGCCTCCTAATGTGGTCTTCATCATTCTAGAACATAGAAAATTGTTAACACCCTTCAAAGTAACCAAAACCACCAAAGAATTGTTGTTCTCCATTGCTCGCAAAGGTTGGATCTTGGAAAGGTTGAGCTTTTGTGGAAATGATACAAGACTTAGAGAAACATGGCTCCAATGCCATGTATAGTTTCGAGAGAGCTAAGTGCATAGAATAGACTAAGAGATATTGAGAGTATATGGTAGATAGAATCAGAGATTAGACTAGAGATTAGATGCATTTGAGAGAGAAATAAGAGAGTGCTCTTGAGAATAACCAAAGAGGCGAGTCTAAAATATTTAATCTTTCATTAATGATCCGATTACAATATATAAGAAGATCTTTCTACAATAGGTTTAAACCAAAGGAAGGCTAAGCATATGAAGTCGAGAGATGAGGAGTGTCCCATTTGAAATACTTGGTCACAAATGCTCACACTCTTTGGGACTTTGGTCAATGGGACATCTAAGAGGGAAAAAAAGGCTTGTACAGCTCATTAACCACACCCCACCTTATTTTCAAACAGTCAAAAGGAAACGAAGCTTCTGTTTGGTTTCTTTTTCCTTTCGCCCTAAGTTTGCACAAGTATCTTCTAGCTATAAAAAATGGTTTTTCAGTCAACCCAAAGTGTATGAAAAACCCTGGTCCATAAACTAACCTATTTTTGCACATTTCCCGTTTTACTCAATTGGTAAATCTAGAACTCTCTGAGTAGACCTTCGTATGTACGGTTAGTACAAGCCGTACCATCTATACCATTTCGCCCTATTATTTCCCAAGCTTCTTTTCTCTTCCCTTCTTCACACAAGTATTGCTAAAGCCTCTTTTTCTTTATTTTTATGTCCAATACACACTCTCTCTCTTTAAGTACAAGTACGAGTTTCGGAAAGAGGCTGATTTAGTGAATACACGAGGTCGAAAGGTGATAAGGCCGCATGTTCGGGTTGAAGAGGAATCAATCTGTGAAAATTGGCATCAGAGAGATGTTTGATCCAGACAAGAGGAGATTATGTCCGAGAGTACGGCTACGAGAATTAATGACAAGGATGGTCGCTCGACATCCGGCGTTAAGAAACATGGAAGGGAGATCACGTCCACCTATACTAGTGCCCAACATGCAAAGAGGGTTTCCCTTGAAGTCGTAGAAATGGCTGTGGGTGAGCTAGGTGAGAAGCTTGAGAGGTTCAAGCATATTTTTCACTGAGCTGGAGGGTTGCGTGTAGAGTTCAAAAAAAATCTGCTGACTTAGACTCTCAGTTTGTTCAACTTGAGGATTTGATTACGGTGTCCATTTTAGCCTTACGTAGTGACATCGAGGAGATGAAGGCAAGCTTCACTGTGATGGAGGAAGACGTCACATTATGCAAGATGGAAAGTGTTAATGCTGGAGTCGTTCGAACCACTGGAGCTGGTGGATCTTACATCCCGCGACCATCATGGTCCAACGAGGTGAGGGATCCCAAGGAGTTCAAAAATTTCCATTGGAATATGGAGAAATATTTCAAAACTTTCAACCTGGTGGATGAGAATGCAAAGTTGAAGGCCGCACCGTCCTACTTGGCGGACACTACTATGCTGCAGGTTGCTGAAGAAGCATACTGGCATTGAACAGGAAAGTTTCTAAACCAATAGTTAAGATGATTTAAGAAGGAGATGAGGCGGCAGTTCTATCCGAAGAATATCATGTATGAATCCCCAAAAGAAGTTGAGGGAACTTTGACAGCAAGGTATGATTCTCATGCTTCAGATTCCAAGCATGGCGGACGAAGAGGTTATCCACCGATGAAACCATTGAGGTGGCTAACTTATTAACTGACTTATGCAGCTCTGGTCCTCCCGAGTCTCTTAAGAGGAAGGAAAAGTTCGTCACCAAAGGTGTGGGAGAGACACATGATACTTCCCTTCCATCAAACTTGAGGATTTTTGAGAAGGGATCTTGTTAGGAGGATTTTGAATTGAAAAAGAAGTTTCTCATGCCTAAGGGAGGATGCTTTATGTGCAAGGGACCACATACTATGAACGACTTCCAAAATATAGGGTCATTATCCTTTATCATGGAGAATCGGGAGACCGAGGATTCATAACCAGAAATTAGAAAGATGGGGTTTTTACAACTCTTTAAGGCAATGAAGGCTAAGCTAGTGGTGAAGCCAATGAGCAAGGGCCTCATGTATGTTGAAGTTGACATTAATGAAAAAACGATCTGAGTGATGGTGTAGATGGGGCAACTCATACTTCATGGAAATTTACGAGCTGTAAAGAATCGGAGTCAAATGGAGAAGGAAGGATGGTTGGATGAAGACGATAAACGCTAAGGCTCAGCCAATTAATGAGATCGCTTGGGGGAGCAAGATGTGGTTTGAAAGTTGGAGTGGTCCGTGAACTTCTGAGTCATATCCATGGAAATCTTTAAGGTGGTATTGAATATTGAATTCATGAGAGAAGTCACACCAATACCTATTTTCGGGTTGAGCAACTTTCAGCTATGTAGTTTACAAAGGGGATGAAGAAGGGAGATCCCACGTTCTTGGCCATAATAAATGTGGGAACCAAAATTTGCACTGTCAAAATTAGTGATGGGAGGAAGCGTAGCTTTCTTTGAAGGTCGGGATTGTTTTTGTTACCACACAAAAACGAAAAAAAAAAAGAAAAAGAAGAAGACAGATGTGAAAATATTTTTATTGATTTTGGACTGAACCTTATGAAAGGCTGCCCACGTACCCCTTTCGAGGATCAAGCTGAACTTAGTTTTATTTAAAAATATTTGAACAATTGATTGAATTGCTTCCGTGATGTTCATATAGTGGTAGGGTGCAAGCAATAAAAAAGTGTAGCAGAAATAAATCCTAAGGTTTCTAAATGCTGAGAATTTCTGTAGCGAAAAAAAAAATATTTTTCTTCCTTCTCTTCCTCGCCTCTGTTTATATACTCCTCCAAAGTCGGCCGAGTTGTCTTTTTCCCACAGATTCGTATCTTCCATTTCCTTCCATCTTGCCTTAATTTTTGGGATTCAAGATTATCCTACCTAAATATATTCTGTTATCTTGTTTTCTTACATTATCCTATCCAAGTAAGGATAAACCATCACTGAAACTGGGCCGCTTTAGGCTGTGGATTGTAAATGGGCCGCCTCATGTTTCAGATCGTTCTAGATCGTTTTGTCATTCTACGTTTTTTTATGACTTTTCCCTGGTAGAATAAAAACGAAAACCAGATGTGTGAAAGTGGGGGTCATATTAGTGAAGAGATGGTGAAGAGTAGTGAAGAAGGAGTAATGGGAGACGAGCGTTTCATGGCGATGAAGACCGAGATAGAGCTTCATGGGGATGAAGAGGTGGCAATGAAGACCAAATGAAACCTTCATGGTGATAATAAGTGGAGATGAAGACCAAACGAGAGCTCACGGCGATGAAGAGGTGGCAATGAAGACCGAACAAGATCTTAATGGCGATGAATATATAGGAGGGAGGAGAGAGAGGGCGATGAAGACATGATGAGTAAAGGTAAGGCGATGAAGAGGAAGGAGGTGGGGCTCATGGACGATGAAGCCTTCTCCTTGCCTTGTCTTGTCTCTTTCCGTTCCCCATTTATTGTTTCATATACTCACGAAGCTTTTATTACTTGTTTTGAAGTTTTTCTTTATAAACTTTCCGAAAGTTGTTTTGCAGAAGATTGTTTCGTGATTTCCAATTCCCAAATAGAATGTCCGATATTTGAGTGTGGTACGGCCGTGGAATGGCTGTCTCTCCCTGGATCACTTGAAGGGGGCGTGGGTGGATGATCGATGATGAATATGGTCTTCTCCTCAGAGCTATGGGATGCTCAAAAGATGTTTCTTTCTGCTCCACAGACACAGGATCACCCTGCTTAGTGTCTAGGATGGATCACAGAGATAATCCTTGCAAACAGAGAATCAAAGACTCGATCTGTATCAAGGCTTGTGGATTGATGTGGGACACAAGAGAGATGGCTCGCCTCCTGATACTCCAAGGCTTCTGATCTGGATATGACACACCAAATCAGAGAACCCAAGCTGGATATTACACACCAGCAGAATTGAGAGAAAACTCAAAACAAAGGGATGAAAAAAAGAGTCGATTGATTCATTCAGTACCAAAACGTGAAAGAGGCTTATAATGCCTAAACTAAATCCCTAATCCTTAACCAGATTGGTTTAGGACGTCCTAATCCAATTTAATATTGGTTTACTACTCCTAATCCTATTAAAACTTGGTTTACATAACTGAAATTACAAATAAAATAAATAAACCAACAAGCTGGTTCTTCTTTGGTTTCCTCCTTGCCACGACTTGAACTTGATTTGGAGTGTCTCCTAATGGGTTTTAGATCCTCCACGTCCTGTTGGTCCAGCAAGAAAGCAAGTGGATCAAGCATCTGGTTGCAACTCTCTTTTTGGGCCGAAAAAGCCTTATTTTGAGCAACTTCAAATCTGACCCAATCCAGAAACTTCCTGACATGTTTTCCTTGTTATCCATACATAATTGGACGAGGAGAATGGTCTCCATAGCTCCTGTTAAGCTCAGCTGGTTGAATCCTCTCTGTTCAAGCTGTTTCAAGGCTGTACCAAGAGTTCGTCTCTTCTCTCTGTCCAGAACCTCATAGATCATGCCAATAAGACCATGAAACTTTCCATTAAGCCAAGCATTGATCAGTAGCTTAGCCATTCCATACATTGAATCCCATATCTTGAGTTTGAGACTGATCAGGCTGATCAAGGCTGCACCAGAGTGATATTTGATTGGGGCTGTGGCTTATGAAGGCTCCCTACGTACCTTTTTAAGGGATCAAGCCTTTTGTAGTTTGTTTTGGAGTTAAGGTTCGTACGATCTCTCCAGTGAGATCTTTTTGGCCTAGTTATGTATTGTAATAATATTTTTTGAGCATGATTCTGCTGATGGCATTTTATGTTGGACCTTAGCCGGCCACGAGATTAGCCTTATAGGGTGTTTTGGATTTTAATAAAAATTGCATGCGTCTCTCCAGTTGTATTCAATCCACGTGTTCCTCATAGACTTGTGTGAATATACTCTCAGCCTAGCCTCATAAGAACCCAGCAAGGCTCCTTTCTGATCTTGCAAGAACCCCTTTGGATATTCTGGTGGTCGTGTGAAACAATCACCATAGTTCCACTTAATCTTTGGTCTGTTCTCAGCATCGATAACAAGTTGTTCTTGCTTGAGATGATGTATCCAAGTTTGCAAGTCATTGTCTATAGCATATAGCCACGCCTTTCTCTTCTTAACCTTGCCATAGTAGCTGGTTTGGATCACACCATCCTCTCTCCCTTGAAAAGGATTTGACCACAAATCATGTTCTTCATGAGTGAATAAAGTATGCAGATCAAGCTTGAAGGCTGCTGGTCTCTGTTGCAGAATTTTGTAACTTTTTCTAAACACACACAAACTTCCTCCTGGTTCAAAAACAACTTGTTGCAGGCCATTAAAAACTCTCAGATGTTCCACTAAACTGATCTGAAGACATACCATAGGTCTGATCAGTAACTCACAAGTTAAAGTCTTAAAGTTATCACCTTGATCAACCAAAGCAAGCACCAATTCAGAAGCTGTAGATGACTCTCTAAGCACTCCCTCTTCTTTCTTTGTTTGATCAGGAACGTGCCCACTGATAACTTGTGTTTCTCCTTCCTGTCCAGCTGCAACAGTGGGTAAAAAAGACTCTTGTTTCAGATGGTTGTCCAAGTAGTCTCCTTCACAAAGAGTGGTTGGTTCTGGTTCAATATTTTGTTCTATCTCGCCCTGTTCCGCTGCAGTCT
This sequence comes from Moricandia moricandioides, assembly GCA_905132885.1. Lineage (NCBI taxonomy): Eukaryota > Viridiplantae > Streptophyta > Magnoliopsida > Brassicales > Brassicaceae > Moricandia > Moricandia moricandioides. Next base: position 67,618 of record CAJHQQ010000798.1, read on the forward strand.
CTTCTTTTATCTCAAACAGTTTTAAAGGCAGCTTAAGAGAAGATTGCTTTGCTTCTTCAGATTGTTGTATGGCAGGGGTTTTCAAGATATCACAATCTGTCTTCCTTTGCTGTTCTTGTACCAAAGCATTGACTGCTTCTTGGATCTCCTGCCTCTTTACATCTTGGATTTGTTGGCTGTGCAAATAACCAAATTGATGAGTTCTCTTTTGATCTCCACAACCATAACAGACCTTTGGCTCATCTCTGGATGCTCTAGGGCGTGCCCTAACTGACCTTGATTGGCTATGTAACCTTTCCAAATCAAGTTGACCATACTTCTTGGCTACAAACCTTTTCTTCATGACAGCCTTCATCTCATACCAAGAAGAAACTTGAAACTCCCCAATGTGTCTCCTATGGTTAGCAAGCTGATGCCACCAATCAAAAGCATATCCAAATAATCCAGTTGTTGCTAGTTGAACCTGCCTCTCTGCTATATACCCCTGACAGTTGATAAGTAAGTCCATCTTCTTTTCCCATTCTAGGTATGTATCTGGATCAAACTCTCCATAGAAGGATGGAATCTGGACAACTTTTTCTCTTCTCTGCAACAACTCCTTTGTTGCTTTGCTCTCAGTCTTCTTCTCATTCTTTCTATTGATTCTAAAAGAATACATGGAAGATATGCTTGGTATTGGATGTATTTCGTTCTCCTAGGTTAGAACTTCAAACCCTAACCTTCAAGTGGCTCTGATACCACTTGGTACGGCCGTGGAATGGCTGTCTCTCCCTGGATCACTTGAAGGGGGCGTGGGTGGATGATCGATGATGAATATGGTCTTCTCCTCAGAGCTATGGGATGCTCAAAAGATGTTTCTTTCTGCTCCACAGACACAGGATCACCCTGCTTAGTGTCTAGGATGGATCACAGAGATAATCCTTGCAAACAGAGAATCAAAGACTCGATTTGTATCAAGGCTTGTGGATTGATGTGGGACACAAGAGAGATGGCTCGCCTCCTGATACTCCAAGGCTTCTGATCTGGATATGACACACCAAATCAGAGAACCCAAGCTGGATATTACACACCAGCAGAATTTGAGAGAAAACTCAAAACAAAGGGATGAAAAAAAGAGTCGATTGATTCATTCAGTACCAAAACGTGAAAGAGGCTTATAATGCCTAAACTAAATCCCTAATCCTTAACCAGATTGGTTTAGGACGTCCTAATCCAATTTAATATTGGTTTACTACTCCTAATCCTATTAAAACTTGGTTTACATAACTGAAATTACAAATAAAATAAATAAACCAACAAGCTGGTTCTTCTTTGGTTTCCTCCTTGCCACGACTTGAACTTGATTTGGAGTGTCTCCTAATGGGTTTTAGATCCTCCACGTCCTGTTGGTCCAGCAAGAAAGCAAGTGGATCAAGCATCTGGTTGCAACTCTCTTTTTGGGCCGAAAAAGCCTTATTTTGAGCAACTTCAAATCTGACCCAATCCAGAAACTTCCTGACATGTTTTCCTTGTTATCCATACATAATTGGACGAGGAGAATGGTCTCCATAGCTCCTGTTAAGCTCAGCTGGTTGAATCCTCTCTGTTCAAGCTGTTTCAAGGCTGTACCAAGAGTTCGTCTCTTCTCTCTGTCCAGAACCTCATAGATCATGCCAATAAGACCATGAAACTTTCCATTAAGCCAAGCATTGATCAGTAGCTTAGCCATTCCATACATTGAATCCCATATCTTGAGTTTGAGACTGATCAGGCTGATCAAGGCTGCACCAGAGTGATATTTGATTGGGGATGTGGCTTATGAAGGCTCCCTACGTACCTTTTTAAGGGATCAAGCCTTTTGTAGTTTGTTTTGGAGTTAAGGTTCGTACGATCTCTCCAGTGAGATCAGATCTTTTTGGCCTAGTTATGTATTGTAATAATATTTTTTGAGCATGATTCTGCTGATGGCATTTTATGTTGGACCTTAGCCGGCCACGAGATTAGCCTTATAGGGTGTTTTGGATTTTAATAAAAATTGCATTATTAGTATTATTATTTTACACTACTATGCGAAGAGAGAAAGTTTGTGAGTTTTCATCTCATTTCTAACACTCTGTGTATCAGAATACCTGAGTTTGCAAAATATGACAGTGTATGATATCACTCAAATTATCCTAAGGAGTGACTTTTACTCTCTCAAATAAGAGGTTTAGTTGTAGTACTTTCGAATCGAATTCACAGGGAGCGTGGGCACACAATAGACTATAGACTTTTCAGTTAAGCTAGGCAAACAGTTTATTAGGCCGTGAATAAAGTAGCAAGTTGATTGATTGGTTGTTTTAAAAAAGAATGCGAAATAGCTAGACTTAGGGTTTCAGGCAAGTGGATTATAAAGGATAGAAGCTAAGGGTATCACTCCTAGAACTCGATATCTAATGTAAAAGATGACCAGCTCTCGTTGAGAATCTAATCTATTGACTAAGTCTGATGTCTCAGCTCTCGCTTGTTGACACGAAATGACCGTCGATCGATGGCAATGATCTTGCGTCTATCGATGGTCTCTTCAGTCAAGAATTAAGAACTAATCGATATGTTCACTAGGTTCCTTCGATCAACTCTCGTTTGTTTCTAATAACCTAGCTTAATAAAATTATATCTGGTAATAGATCATGCTCTCGTGTGCGCCTAATTATCCTATGATCAGGTTTCCAGTTAATTACTTTAGAAGCAAGCAATAAGAACAATACTAATGATAAATATAATAATCACCCTAGCAATTCTATTGTTTGGCTAATCCATCAACATCCTAGAAAACCTAAACCTAGTAGATGGATCTACTCAGACATGATCTTTGTCACAAAAATCATAGATGAAATAGATATATAATAGAAATCAAATAAAGAATCAAAGGAGTTCCCGGAGGACTCTGAAGGAGTTCCTCCCTACTCTCATAACCCTAGAAAAATAGAAGTAATAAAGCTTCGCCGTCAACAATGGTTTAGAAAACAATATAAATTGGGTCTAAACTCGTCCAGGGGTATTCTAGTAATTTGTAATTGGTTTTGGGCTTAAGTCGGTCTTGAACAAGTCGGGCCTGTCTTCTGGGATCACCATCGGTCCAAACTAGGTCTGCGCCGTCGATCGACATTCATTCACCTTCTCGACAACTTCCTCTCGCGAGGCAAACAGACCATTCTCAAGTAAATCGATGATAACTTTGGCTCTAGGATCCTGACTGACCTCATACCGGTGGAATTGGAAATCTAATCAAATCTCTATCTTGTGTAAAAATATCAGCCCAATCGCACCGTGGAAAGGTATCCATCCATAGCTAAACATCTGATGCGTCTACGCAGTTCTACATCTCTAAAAGCTCCAGAATCACCAAATTCTCCAGAATGTACATGAACCTGTAAATACTCTATAGCATACTCCAAACCTATATGATAGACTCTAAATAGGGTTGATAGCATGGCACAATAGTGGTAAATATCTGGCCCTATCAACTCTCCCAGACTTAACCTTTTGCTTGTCCTCCTGCGAAACAAGGGTAAACCTGTGGAAGAGGTTTGAAAACACGGGGACTCACAATATCTATAATTTATCCTCCTCACTTCAACTATATTTTAACCACATCAAATAAGTGTCAATCTCAGAGGATCTTTATATACTTTATCTTAGTATAGCAACCAAATCCATTCTACCAACAACTTAGAGAAAACTAGTCTAACTCACCCCTCTACTAACCTCATTTCATTGCATAAAATAAAAGTGTAGGCTTTACGCTGGGAGTATCGATCAAAGAACAAATGGACTCTTTACCACTGCAAGTACTGATCATACAAGTACTCTTGTCTGATCCCTTTCTTCCCTCTTTTCTCTCTTCTCTAAATCTTTTTGGATCTCAACTTAATGGACAATGATGCTGATACAGTCTATCTTGCCATCTTAATTTTGATTTTTTGGGGCCAAAGTTGTAGGCGAATAGTGGGGTAATCGGTAATGTACCTACCCTCGCTTCCAAAAAGGTGTGATCATTCCTTTGAATTAGAATAGTGGGGTCATCGGTAATGTACCTACCCCTCTGCATCTTAGGAAAACATCTCAATCTTTTCGTATTAGTAGATACCAAAGAGAGAGAGAGAGAGAGAGAGAGAGAGAGAGAGAGAGAGAGAGAGAAGGGAATCAGAGCTGCAATGACTTGTACCTAACATACTTGCAGAAGGAATCCGATCCAGTGTATATCAAGCCCCAAAGCAAGTAATTTAGTCATTCTTAGGTTGCATGTCAGGATCGGTTCCTTCAAGCTTTCTAAGCAAGTGTAGTCTAATTGCAGGATAATCCACTTTGGTATCTCTAGTACTCTCTGTAATCAAAAAGTCTAGGAATGGTGCTGTAGTGTGGTTACTGAACAAGTAAAAATATTAATATTATCACAATCCCCTTCTTAACTTTATAAAAAAATTTAATAAAAACTCATATATTAGAAAACTCAAAACAGAACACAATATCAGTAAACCTCCCTCAGACTTAAACAACATTGTCCCCAGTGTTATACAGTCTAAGATTGGTGAAGCAAATAAACCATAAGGACAAAACTTAACTAGGAAAAACGATATATCTGCTCGCTGATGGTGACCGTTGATCGACACAGTTAAGTGGCAATCGATCGGTACTTGGGTTGCTTTGTCGATCAACAATGATCAAGTGTCGGTCGATGCTCTGTACAGACTATCTTCCTCAGATCTTTCTCTTTTTTTTTCTGAAAACCTGTAATAATAAAATAAAATCCAAAATTAGACTAATATAATTGAAAACTAACTGAAAACTTACCAAACAATGGGTTGACTCCCACTCAGCGCTTGTTTATAGTCTTTAGCTTGACTTTTTGGAGTTCCAATTCAGTTCTGATAAGATTGGGGACTTGCCCCAAAACAATTCCCAATGTCCAATGTCATCAGCTTTATCACTCTTTTTGTGAAAGCCTCCATAGACTTCTCTTTTGTCTATCATCCCAGCAATATGGAGTGCTCGAAGCTTTACAAATGGCTGAGAGAAGCATCTGCTGCGTACTTTGTACTTCCTGACACCATCTGAGTAGTGGGGAATCAATGATAACTGAGGACCGTCCTTGTTCCTTTTCATCTTCTTCCAATTCTTCTTCTTCTTTCCCCCAGACTTGTCTGATCTCATGGTGCCTCCATCAAAAAGATTTCGACACACCTCAAACTTTTTCTGCTCTAATACGCGACGGGTGTCGATCGACGCTCTAGAGTTGTGGTCGATTAATGCTCCAATGGTGGTGTCGTTCGATACTGCAGTTATGGTGTCAATCGATACTGCTTCTGATGGGCCTTTGGCGATGTCACTTCTATATCTCAACCCTCTATGAGAAGCTACCGCATACATTTGATAATCAAATACCACACTGTAGGAACCGGGATGCACACTTTTATCTAGTGGAATAGGAAATTCAACCTCTAAAACAGCGCAGGGAACCACAAAATTCATAGGGTAATGTACCCTCTTCACTCTTTTGCGAAAACCATCAGCTTCTTATGTGCAGATAGGTGGTTGTAGATTTTCTGGGACAGCAAGGTGTGAAGTCTCGGACTCGCGCATACTCTTCCCAACTGGTCTGGTTCAATCACGTAATATGGTTCATCCAGCCATGTGTGTCGATCGATATCATCAAATGGATATCCATCGATGAAGTTGGGTGGCTGTCGATCGATGCTCTCCGGTGGGTGTCGATAGATGCCAGATTTTGGTGAAGTTTCCAGATCTCTTCTCGAAGTGTGCTGATCGCCATTAAGCTTCTGCTCCGAGTCCTGGCCCACATCTTCAAGTTTTGCTTCATCCAATTACTTCACGAAATCCTCTAGATCCAAGAATGGTGTCGATCGACAATAGGGGTTAGTGTCGATCGATTTTGAGGTCTTAACGTCTGTCGACGTTGAAGTCTTAGTGTCGATTGATGCTGATTTTGGATCACTAATATTGGCTTCTTCCACTATACTCAGCTCTCCATATCAATCTTCTTCCTCTTCCTCTACCATATATCCTAGAGTGGTTGGTGACGATAGACAGACAGGTGATTGTGTTGATCGGTGGAGAGTTGTTGTTTTCGATCGCTGCTGCTTGGGTAATGTGGATCAACACTTGATGAGCAGTGTCGTTTGATACTTGGACTTCTAAGCTATTGATCGCTGCTTGGAGGGTGTCTATTGCCCTCGTAGACTTATGGATCATGAGTTCTAAATCCAGCGGCTATACCAGTAAGAGTCATATCCCCTTGTTGCTTGTGGTACTCATATGTATGTACCTGAAACACAAGAAGAAATTTTTTATTAGTCACTACGAACAACAATAAAAACCTAAACTTATTATCAAGTCTAATGACGAATCCTCGCTCCCCGGCAACGGCGCCAAATTTTATATCACTCAAATTATCCTAAGGAGTGACTTTTACTCTCTCAAATAAGAGGTTCAGTTGTAGTAGTTAGGGATCGAATCCACTGGGAGCGTGGGCACACAATAGACTATAGACTTTTTAGTTAAGCTAGGAAAACAGTTTATTAGTCAGTGAATAAAGTAGCAAGTTGATTGATTGGTTGTTGTAAAAAATAATACAAAATAACTAGACTTAGGGTTTGAGGCAAGTGGAGAATAGAGGATATAAGCTAAGGGTATCAATCCCTGAACGCGATGTCTAATGTAAAAGATGACCACCTCTCGATGCGAGTCTAATCTATTGCTAAGTCTGATGTCTCAGCTCTCGCTTGTTGAAACGGAATGACAGTCGATCGATGGCAATGATCTTGTGTCGATCGATGGTCTCTCGAGTCAAGAATTAAGACCTAATTGATATGTTCACTAGGTTCCTTCGATCAACTCTCGTTTGTTTCTAACAACCTTTCTCAATAGAATTACATCAGGTAATAGGCCATGGTCTCTCGTGCGCCTAACTATCTTATGATCAGGTTTCTAGTTAATTACTCTAGAAGCAAGAAATAAGAACAATTCTAATGATAGATATAATAATCACCATAGCAATTCTATTGTTTGGCTAATCCATCAAAACTCTAGAAAACCTAAACCTAGTAGATGGATCTACTCAGACATGATCTTTGTCACATAAATCATAGATGAAATAGATATAGAATAGAAATCAAATAAAGAACCAAAGGAGTTCCTGGAAGACTCTGAAGGAATTCCTCCCTTCTCTCCTAACCCTAGAACAATAGTGATATTTGGTAGTTTTTAGGTTGACGACTTGGAATGAGTGTTTTAAAAAGACCGCTAGGAATGTGTCGTTTTTAAAAAGACCGCTAGGAATGTGTCGATTTGAAGATGACATTTGTGTCCCTGTTTTTTTCTTTCTTTAGGAAGTAAGCTGAATATGTTTGAATGTGTGATGATTGTTTCTCGGTTTTGCGAGAGATTAGATATTTTTGAATGACATGCCTGAATAGTTAAGCAACAATAGAGCAAGATAGAAAAAAATCATGTAAGACTTAGTTCTGTAGACTAACCACCTAGATCTTAAATTCCCTAATGTTTGCGGAAATCTCTTAGGCATTTTTGCATCTAAGTACTAAAAAAATTCCAAGTCTAAGTTTAAAATTTTCCAAGTTAGACATACCTTAGTCTTTCCGGAGATTCGGGTTTAGCCTCTTCTCCATTTTGATTTCTTGTTTTCCCCTTCTTCTCCTTGTGTCTGCTAACCCCATACGAAAGTAAGAAAATTGATACTTCCAGGATTTCTCTTTAAGAAAATTAATCCTTCATTGTGAATATGTTAAGTCAAATGGCTGTTTTGTGTTTTAGGCCGTTTTAGGCTGAGCTGTATATTCGTGATTCAAACTTAATTGGATTTTTCTTGTTTCATTTGGATTAACCCGAGGGAGTCTGGAGTTCAAAAATCAGAGTAACAAGTAAATAAGGAGATATTGACTTTATTTCTCTAACATTTTTTGGAAGATGCACATCAGTGAGGGATGCTTATCTGAATATGTGTGCTTCCTTTTCCGCGAGTAACCAAGGTTTCTCCGCGATTCGGGGAGAGTAAGTTTCATTTTCTCGAAGACTTTTTCTAAAAGCGTTTTTGGTTGAACCCCTTGTTGCGTAGAGATCTCTGTAGCTCATTAATGAGATGATTTTCGCGGGATTAAATAGATCATATTGTTGCCCTTTTATGTAAGTGGTAATGTGGTCTCGTTAGCGACAGCCAACATCTTTTCAATTTAGCGTTCAGTTATTTTGAATAAGAGAATCCCCCCCCCCTCCTTCTAGCGCCAAACTGTGGGAACCGAAATTCGCACTCTCAAAATTTTGTGTTGGAAGAAAGCGTAGATTTCTTTGAAGGTCTTGATTCACTGCCTAACTAAACAAACAAAAAAAAACAGAAAGACGAAAAGAGATGTCAAAATATTTTTATTTATTTCAGACAAAACCTCATGAAAGTCGAACTTAGTTTGATTTAAAAAGAGTTGAACAAGAGACTGATCTGCTTTCGAGACATTAATCTAGTAATCGGTTCAAGCAATAGAAAACAAAGCGTAGCCAAAATAAATCCTACTGTTTCTAAGTGCACACAGTTTCTATAGCGAAAATGTTTTTTCTTCCTTCTCTGCCTCGCCCCTGTCTATATACTCCTCCAAGGTCGGTCGAGTATCCTTTTTCCTGCAGATTTGTATCTTCCATTGACCTTTCATCTGGCTTTAATTTTCTGGATTCGAGTTTATCCTTCCTGAAAATATTTCATTATCTTGTTTTCTTCCATTATCCTTTCGAAGTTAGGGTAAATCATCACAGAAACTGGTCCTCTTCAGGCTATGTGATAAAGGATTTTACTCTATCCTAATCAAAGTAGTATAGATGAGTGTCAATCCAATCCTAAGTGAACATGATACAATGAGAATGCAAGTATAAACTTAATCTAAGTGCAATCAATTTAGATATGTGGGTGAAGCAATAAAATAACACAGATGCGAAACTAGAATTATAAATAAATGGGAAGAACGAGAACCCATGGACAAGGTCTTTGACTTTGGGTGATTTGGATCTAAGATAGACGGTTAACGCTATAACAACTTGGTTCTACTAGTCTAGACGTACCATTAAACTAAATCTCTATCAAGATAAAAGTTCATTTGCTTTCAATCATTAGACATCAAATGTCTTTGGTCTAGTTAAATCAAGCAATCATTAAGATCAGGTCTATTGACTATCTAAACTTTCCTAACATCAATTGTCATTGGCTAAGGAAGTAAAGAGAGTTATCACTTGGTTCAGACATTTCGTCGAACACCTTTCGGGTACAAATTGCCTATGGATCTAGATTAAAGTGATCAAGTATAATCTAGCATTAGACACTAGCAATAATCATAGAACATTAATAATCAAATATTAAACCTTCTAACCTATTACCTAATCACCCTAGATCACCCTAACCCATGGATTCTACAGATGACTACTCACTAGCAAACATGATGAACTCAAAAACCAAAGATGAATCAGAGTAAATCATTTCTAATGAACAAGAATAAACCATGAATCAAAATAAGATTAATAAAAAGGATTCAAGATTCAATCTTCTTCACCAAGAGTAGTCTATTCTCAGATAAAAAACCAGAATAAAAATGAAAAACTAGGTTTAAAGAGTATTTATAGCTGTTTGAAAACAAATCGGGACAACCCAACAAGCCTGGGTCGACCCGTAGAAATTGCAGCTTCAACGACTGTAGCGACCAGAGCTGGTCGCTACGCCTGGTCGCTACGGTCTCCGGGTTTCCCTTGTTGGTCTGTAGCGACCAACGCTGGTCGCTACGCCTGGTCGCTATGGCATCCGCAAATCCCTGTGGGTCTGTAGCGACCAGGGCTGGTCGCTACGCCTGGTCGCTATGGTTCCCGGATTCTTCTTGTGGGACTGTAGCGACCAAGGCTGGTCGCTACGCCTGGTCGCTACACCCCCTTTTGCTCCAAACTCCACTTCTTTGGCCTCCATTGCCTCCAAACCCATCAATGAACATCTCCTATACCTGACATAGACAAATGTAATGGAATGCAACCTAAATATGCCTAAATGATATCCTATATGCCTGAAATGCACTTAAAGAGATGACCAAAACTGTGCAAATATGACCGATATCAACTCCCCCGAACTTGTCCTTTACTTGTCCTCAAGTGGACTTTTGAAAACAAGAGAGAGAGAGAGGTTTGTCCTTTACTTGTCCTTTACTTGTCCTTTACTTGTCCTTTACTTGTCCTCAAGCTCAGAACCAAAAGATACACTTTCTAGCCTTCAACATCACATCCTAGGTAAACATAGCAGATAGCATGAGCATGCTCTCTTAGTATACTCTATCTTCTCAAGGCCTAAAGGGACTCTCATGCCTCTACACTGGATGCAATGCTTATCAACCAACAAGTCTTTACACCAACTATCACATTCATTGACAAATAAATAAGGTGAATCCCTGCTAATCGAAACTTGATCTCGATCACTTGGCTTGGTAAGTGAAAACGGTTTATCTATGATAGAAGAGGGGTTCAAATACTTTGGTGACTTTCACTGAGGAAAAAGGAGCTTGAACATTATGTAAAATTTATCTAAGAAAAGGAGCAATTCATGCATACAATGGTTTGTTCTCATCATTCTACCCCTTCCCAAATCACTTTCAAACTCTTTTTTTTTCTTTTTCACTCAACAAATGAAACTCTCTTCCTTTTTTTTTCTTTTCCTTTAACCAACTGGGGACATCTTCTCTATATATATATTTTTTTTGGGGGTTTTGCTGTTTAGAGTATATCTTTTTCTTTTCTTTTTTTTTCGATCCCTAGTGGCTATCTTCTTTTCACTTTTCTCACACCTCAAAACCCAAGATCAGAGCTTATTAATACCAACACACTTCTCATTCCTAAATGCTAGCTCAACAGAGGTCCTATAGCTAGTCCGAGATGAAAACAAGCCAATGTCGCTCCCAATACTCTCAAGATTTTACACATGACAAGCTATCAATAAAAAGGCCTCACTCAACCAAATTCAACTACGCTCTCAAATAATGGTAAGAGTTTAAGGGTAGGAAGGTGACATTTGGGTTTTCAAAGAGTGGTATAACAGATAGAGATCAACCCAAACGTGCATGAGATCCATGACCAAGCATACAAGAGTCCATAAGCAGGGTAGATTAAGTTCATTAGGCCCTAATTCATTTTGGAGTTGGTTTAAAGAGCAATGTCAATCACAGCAAACAACTAGTTTCGAGAAGAGTTTTCAAGGCTCGAAGCTTGCAAGTATTTCAAGATATGCTTAAGCTACTTGCTATGTTTAACTAGGGTGTGATGTTGAGTTCTAGACATGTGTTCTTTACGAGGTAATAACATCCTTTCTCCCTATGCAGAATGAATGCAATCTATATGCTCTAGACTCGATAACGATGAAAATATGCAAACTAAATGATTCTTTTGTTGTTTTCTTTTTCTTTTAGTTTCTTTTTTTTAGAATATACAATGCAATGCTTATGCGAATATGTGAAGATGAAAAGATTAGACATGGTACCTCCCCCCAAACTTGAACAACACAGTGTCTGTGTAGTCAAGAGAAAATGAGATACCGACATAAGAAACAAAACAAAATAAAACAAAGAAAAGAATTAGTATTTACAAAGGTAGGTGTGGGGATACCTCAAAATGATTCGGAGGCAGTGTCCTCGTTTCCGCTTCCGCCATCGCCATCGTCACCTTCTTCTACCTTGTAGCTTTCTTCTTCCTCATCAGAAGTGTTTGTGTCTATTGGCTCCTTGCCATGGCGAGATTGGCTGTGAGGTCTTGGGGAGGAGGTCTCAGCAATGATGAAATTCTGAGCTTTACAACCTCGTATTCTAGCTCTAACTAGCACGTCGGTTACCTTCTTCATGAATCGTGCTGAGCATGCAGCGTTCTTCTTAATTGTCTTCTTGAGTGCCTTGTACTTGGCGGAAAGCTTTTGAATGGTCCTGTCCTGCATCATGTTCCACCCCTCAAGTTTCCCAATGTACTCATGGGCATCGCGGAGAGGGCCCTTTTGGAGGGCTCCTGGATGGGGTGTGAAGTGGTAGTGAGAAGGATCATAGGGTGTATCCTCCTCTTCTTGGATCTCAGGTGCATCTCGTGAAGAGGATGCACAGGCTGGTGCTGTAGTGGCAGTGGCAGAAGCAGGAGATCAAGATGGACAAGCAGCCGATCGTCTCGCTGGTTTCCTACGATTTGGAACAGTTTCAAGTGGACCATGTGTTCCAAGCAACATGTCTAAAGGGATGTTGAACGAGATTCTATGCTTGCTGCGTACCATGAGGACTCGCGGGTTGGGTAGGAGAACCTCCTTGTGGTCAAAGTGGATGTGGAAGGAGTAGACGTATACATCCCTGAAATAAATTTGGTCCTCTTCATGTAAGGACCATCCATGTATAGGGGCTCTTGAGGGGTCTCGCTCTGTAGAGGAACTCGTGCGGCCTGGAGCAATGGTGTGATCAGATTACCTATGCTCAGCTGAGACGTGCTGTCGTGGTTTGTCCACGCCCAATCCTGATAATACTTGAGTCTCCTCACGAAGAAACCCACTCTCCCAAGGCCAGAGTAAACATCTTCCTCAGCCCTGTATAGCGCGTCCCTCCCAAACAATGGTATGAGGGCCATAGCAATCATCGTCAGCTCATCATCCAGGACATTCCCAGACTCCCGGCAAGCGAAGAGGGTGTTACCCAAGATGTGATTCACATATCGGACCACCGGGTTCCTGATGCTTGAGTTCTTATTTCTCTGGGATCATGAGCGAACTCGGCGATTAGAGGCCAAACCTTATCCGGGATGTTGTAGTTTCTTGGGAGATCGCTGATCCTATCATCTGAGAATCCCATAGCATCGCTGATTTCCTTATAACTCAGCCTGTACGACCTCCCTCGGATCTTGAACTGAATCCGCCCATACCCAAGTTCCGGTGGCCCATCGCTAAGGAGAAATACCTCCAATGATGAGAGGAAATGGCATGAGGCATCCATGTAAAGAGGCTACGCTTCCATCAAGAGGAGAGACTGCAATCCCATGCACTATAGTAGCTAAAGGACGCCATCATAGAGTCCGGTTTCCTGAAGGAATATCAGACAGGGGAATCTCGTCAGTGCCCAGGTAAGATCGTTCTGGAGATGGCTGAGCAACTGGGCTTTTGTTGGGATGACTGATCTATCCCTTTCCTTCCCCTTTCCTTTCCCCTTTGGTTTCTTGGCTGGCCTTGAGGGAACCTCGTCTTCGGTATCAGTCGGGGCTTGAAGGCCTTCTTCAATCTCCCTTTCAATCTCTTCAGCCTTCTTCCTTTCTTCTTCAGCTTGTTGTTGAGACCTTCGTGAGGGGATTCCGCTTCTGGTGGGTCGCGATGATTGTGTTCTTGCCATTTGTACCTGAAACAAAACACTCAAGGTGGCATTACGACAATGTCGACAAGTTTCTGGTATCACAAACGACTAACTTAGTAAATCGACTTAGGAATCAAAGCTATTCGAAATAAGCATTTCAATCACCGATAGGAATCGATCACTCGCCATAATGAGTTCAAAATGAGATAACATGAATCAATCTCCTAACAATAGGCTTGAAACGCTTAATTGGAACCAGTACAAGCACAATCAACAGTTTTCCCCAAAAAAATTTTTTTTATCAAAAACACGAAGAACCCTAATTCCTAATTTCTCAATTCACACTCAATCTCCACGAAATTCATCAATCTAAAGCCACAAACAAGCATACTAGAACATGGGTAACTAGTTTAGAGCAAAAAATTGGGCATGCAACAGCTTTTCAAAAGTTGGAAAAATTGTCATCAAGAAGAATCAACCCGAAAATTTCATACCGTTGCTTGATTGAGTGTAGAGATGGAATATATGGGAGTTTCAGACAATTTCCGAGTGATAGCAAGTGGAATCAAGGAATTTGATGAAGAATTGGGGAAGTTAGGAGTTTGTGTTCTTGGGAGAGTTTTGGAGTTTTTGTTTGGGGAAAATGGGGTTGAGGGAGAGAGAGATCGATGAAATAAGGGGTGGGAGTGCTGGGTTCGGGCTGGTTAGGGTGGGAATCGGTTTGGTTCACTTGGAACATACCGATTTAGAAAAGAAGAAGACTTACCTGGGTCATGTAGCGACCACGCCTGGTCACTACACGGGGTCGCTACGCCTCCCGCAGGTTTCACCTCGACCCGTAGCGACCAGGCGTGGTCGCTACGGGTGGTCTCTACGCTCCCCGCATAAATCCGTAACTACCAAGCATGGTCGCTACGGGTGGTCGCTACAGTGCTCGGGATTTGTTTTTTTTCTGGCTTTCCTTGGGGACCCGTAGCGACCAAGTGTGGTCGCTACACACCCCGCAAAACCCTGTAGCGACTTCGTGTGGTCGCTACGGGTGATCGCTACGGGCGTTTAACTTTTCAAAATCTTTGCCAAGCGCTCCCCTCCACCTGATCAACTTTCATCCTGAAAGAACTCACCCAGAAGTATCAAATAGTCCAAAAGAAATGCAAACTAAATAAAACGAAAATATGTACAAAGATAAACATGGGACTTCCTCCTAAGTGAGCTTGTTTAAAGTCGCTAGCTTGACTTCCTCACGGTCAGTTAGGCAAGGTCTGGATCGGAGAGTGGAATCGAAGTTCCCTCCTCCTCATCTAAAATCCCCAATTAGAGCTTAACTCTTTGTCCTTTGACGGTAAATTCTCGTCCATCCTTGCTCCATAAAACGATTGCTCCATAAGGTCTCACTTCTTTAATCTTGAAAGGTCATGACCATCTGGACTTAAGCTTCCCAGGGAAAAGTTTTAATCAGGAATTGTAGAGCAGCACCTGGTCCCCAGCTTTGAACTCTCTCTTAAGGATCTTCTTGTCATGAACAGCTTTAGTCTTTTCCTTGTAGATTGTTGAGCTTTCATAGGCATCAAGACGTAGCTCATCAAGTTCACTCAGCTGAATCAATCTCATCTCCTGGGCTGTCTTGATGTCAAAGTTGAGAAGTTTGACTGCCCACAAGGCTTTGTATTCAAGCTCCACTGGAAGATGACAAGCCTTTCCATAGACCAAGTTGAAACGTGTGGTCCCTATAGGAGTTTTGTAGGCTGTCCTATAAGCCCATAATGCATCGTCAAGCTATTGGACCAATCTTTCCTTGTTGTCCCCATTGTCTTTTCCAGAATTGACTTGATTTCTCTATTGGAAATTTCCACTTGTCCGCTCGTTTGAGGATGGTATGGAGTTGCCACCTTGTGTTTAACACCATTCTTCTTGAGAAGACTCTCAAACAGCTTGTTTATGAAGTGAGATCCTCCGTCACTGATCACAACTCTAGGCATCCCAAACCTTGGAAAGATAATGCTCTTGAACATCTTTAGGATCACTTTGGCATCATTAGTTGGACTTGCGATAGCTTCTACCCATTTAGACACATAGTCAACAGCTACCAGGATGTAAGCGTTTCCAAAGGAAGATGGAAATGGTCCCATGAAATCAATGCCCCATACATCAAATACTTCAACTTCCAAGATAGGGTTATGAGGCATCTCATTCCTTTTAGTGATATTCCCCTTTCTCTGGCATGCATCACACCTTGAGACAAAGTTTTGTGTGTCCTTGAACATGTGTGGCCACCAAAACCCCGCTTGTAGAACCTTAGCAACAGTCTTGAAGGTGGCAAAGTGACCTCCATAGGATGATCCATGACAATGTTCAAGGATTCCTTCAACCTCTCCTTCAGATACTACTCTTCTATAGAGTTGATCTCTACATAGTATATAGAGATATGGTTCATCCCAGTAGTATCTCTTCACATCCTTGTAGAATTTTTTCTTAGCATATCCTTCTAGTCCCAAAGGTTCTTTTCCACAAGCCAAGTAGTTCACCAAATCAGCGTACCATGGTTCTTTCTCTTCAGTTGCTTTGATCTCCTCAAGTTTCTTCCCAGTCTCACAAAGCTTCATAACCGCCTTGATGGCCATAATCTGCTCCTCTGGAAGGTTTTCATCAATAGGAATACCACAATCAACTTTCATTCTAGACAAATGGTCAGCTACTCCATTCTCAACTCCGGGTTTGTCTTTTATCTCAAGATCAAACTCTTGCAACAACAAAAACCTTCTCAACAATCTTGGCTTAGCATCTTTCTTTGCCAAAAGGTGTCTTAGTGCAGCATGATCGGTGTAGACTATCACCTTGGAGCCTGCCAAATAGTTTCTGAACTTTTCGAAAGCAAACACTATTGCTAGAAGCTCTTTTTCTGTGGTAACATACTTCATTTGAGCATCGTCAAGTGTCCTACTTGCATAATAGATGACATGAGTCTTTTTATCTTTCTTTTGCCCCAGGACTGCTCCAACAGCATAATCACTAGCATCACACATAATCTCAAAAGGGAGTTCCCAATCTGGTGGTTGAACTATGGGGGCCCTGATGAGTTCGTTCTTCAGCTTCTTGAAAGCGTCAAGACATTCCTCATCAAAGTCAAAGACAGCTTCTTTGCATAGTAGCTTGGTTAGCGGTCTAGCTATCTTAGAGAAATCCTTGATGGACCTCCTATAGAACCCGGCATGGCCTAGAAAGCTTCTGATGTCTTTCACCGATCTAGGTGGAGCTAAACCAATCATCACGTCAATCTTTGCTTTATCCACTTCGATTCCCTTTTCTGAGATTTTGTGTCCCAAGACGATCCTTTTTTTCACCATGAAGTGACATTTTTCCCAATTTAGCACAAGGTTCGTCTCTTCACATCTTCTCAACACCCTGCATAAATTAGACAAACACACAGCAAAAGAAGATCCATACACAGAGAAATCATCCATAAAGACCTCCACCACATCCTCAATAAGATCAGAGAATATAGACATCATTGCTCTTTGGAAAGTTGCTGGTGCATTACATAGCCCAAATGGCATCCTGCGATAGGCAAAGGTACCATAGGGGCATGTGAAAGTTGTCTTTTCCTGATCATTGGGATGTATGGGTATTTGGAAGAAACCTGAATATCCATCAAGAAAACAATAGTATGGGTGGTTTGCAAGTCTCTCAAGCATTTGATCAATGAATGGCAAAGGAAAATGATCCTTTCTAGATGCAGCATTAAGTTTTCGGTAGTCAATGCACATTCTATGACCAGTTATGGTTCTTGTGGGTATCAGTTCATCCTTATCATTTTTTATGACAGTGATACCACCCTTCTTGGGAACTACATGCACAGGAGATACCCAAGTACTATCAGAAATAGGGTAAATAACTCCAGCATCCAAGAGTTTAAGAATCTCTTTCTTAACAACATCTTTCAAGTTGGGATTCAACCTTCTTTGATGCTCTATAGAAGTCATTGATTCATCCTCTAGATGTATCCTATGCATGCACAAGGAGGGTGATATCCCTTTGATATCTTCAAGTGAGTAGCCAATTGCTTTTCTATACTTTTTAAGCTCAATTAAAAGTGTAGACAATTCATTTTCGTTTAGGTGGCTACTCACAATGACAGGATAGGTGTTATTAGAACCAAGAAATGCGTACCTTACACCAATGGGGAGGGGTTTAAGCTCCACTTTGGGTGCCTTGAGCTCGCTCCAATCATCTTGTGGAGGGTCTTCTTGTAAGGCGGTTGAGGAAACATGGTAAACAGCCTTAGACAGCTCTTGGAAATTGTCTTCCCCATTCAATCTCTTGTGGGAATCCAACATCCTCATGTACTCTTTGCTCTCCTTGTCCTCAATCATTTGGACGTCTCTATCCACTGTTAAGGCATGTTGAAGAGAGTCTTCAAGCGCCATCTCTTCCAGGAACTCATCAGCTAAAGTATCCATAGCCTCAATGTAGAAGGCTTGCCCTTGAATGGTAGGTTTCTTCATCATCTCCTTAACATCAAAGTGAAGGGTGTTTCCCTCTCCAAGATGAAGATCAATCTTACCATCTTTCACATTAACAATAGCTCCAGCAGTAGCTAAGAATGGTCTTCCCAAAATCAACGGGTCCCTAGGCTCTTCATCCATCTCAAGCACAACAAAGTCAGTTGGTACCTCGCAGTTTCCAACCATTACCGGTAGATCTTCCAGAATGCCAATAGGGAGCTTAACAGAGCGATCGGCCAGCACTAGGGAGATCCTACACTTCTTGTAATGTGTAAAGCCAAGCTTCTTCGCAATAGACAAAGGCATGAGGCTGACACTTGCTCCCAAGTCACATAGACATCTTTCAAACGAAAGAGGTCCAATGGCGCAAGGTAGAGTGAAACTTCCTGGATCTTCAAGCTTCTTTGGGACAGTCAACCTTTGAATAATGGCACTGCACTCATGAGTAAGAACCATCATACCTTCCATCTCCTTTTTCTTCTGAGTTACAACATCCTTCAAGAACTTGCTGTATTGAGGGATCAACATGAAGGCATCAATAATGGGCATGGTAATCTGAACCTCACTCATTTGCTTCTCAAACAGGGTCTTGTACTTCTCCAAAAGTTGTTTCTTGAATCTTCCTGGAAATGGAAGTTTTGGCTCATAAGGAGGGGGAATGAACGTAGACTGTGTTGGGGAAGAGGTAACGTTATCTTTGTTCGATGCTTTCTTTTCTTCCTCAGCTTTTCCTTTGCCTTTAGCCTCAACAATCTTTTCCATGATATCCTCATTGGTTTTCTCATCCACAATTACAACCTCATCTTCTAGATTGATGGCTACCTCCCCACCTTGTTTCTCATCATCCTTGAGGAGAACTATTGAAGGTAACTCTCTGCCACTTCCTAAAGTGATTGAGTGCATTGTCTCCTTAGGATTCTGCTCAGATTTTCCAGGTAAGGAGCCAGTGGGTCTCTTAGAGTTGGAGCTCATTGTGGCGAATTGATTCTCCAAAGCTTTGAATTTGTTGTTGAGCTCAGTGTAACTTCCATCAATCTTTGTGTGGATGTTTTTGAACTCATCTCCAATAGCTTTCTCATTCCTTGCTTGAGATTCAAGAAGCTGCTTAAACATGGGTTCCACACTTGTATCTCTAGGTTGAGCTTGTTGAGAACTTCCTTGACCCTGAGTAGACTGATTACCTTTGGGTGGAAAGCCTGGAGGATAGGGTTGTTTGGGTGGGTAAGCATTTTGCTGGTAGTTGTTTGGGTATTGGGGCTTGTTTGGGAAAGGGTTTGGGTAGGGAAAGTTGGGTTCTTTCCTGTACCACTGTCCGTTAGCACTGACAAAGCATAGCTCTTGTTGTCCCTCCAAACCATCAACTTCATTAACCTCAAGAGCGTCTTCTGGGCCTTTCTTCCCAACAAAGTTCACATTTTCCTGTTTAGCTCTATCCAGAAGAAGCATGTCAAGTTTATCCTGCAGGGACTTCAGTTCTTTTTTTGTATTGGAGTCCTCGCCACCTCCAGCTCTGTTTTGCCTGTCGCGGTCATCATTGTACACTGAGTAACTTTGTGCCATGTTCTCAACAAGTTCCATGCCATCATGAGCTGTTCGACCCAAGAAGAAAACATTACTTGCAGTATCTAGCATGCTTTGATACTTAGGCAGAACCCCTCTGTAGAAAGTGCTCAGGATACTCTCATCATTGAAGCCATGGTGAGGACACTGTGTTAAGTAGCTCTTGAATCTTTCCCATGCTTTAGCAAAACTCTCAACGTTATTTTGTTGGAATCCAGAAATCTCATTTCTCAAATTAGCAGTTCTGGAAGTAGAGAAGAACTTGTTAAGGAAAACACGCTTGCACTCTTCCCAAGTTTCAATGGATCCCCAAGGTAGACTCTTTTCCCATAAGTGAGCTTTATCTCCCAAAGAGAAGGAAAACAATCGCAGTTTGAAAGCATCTTCTGAAACTCCATTGATCTTTGTTGTGCCACATAACTTGTCAAAGATATCCAGGTGGTCTAGTGGATCCTCCAAAGCGAGACCATGGTACTTGTTAGCTTGAATCATGTTGATCAAACTTGACTTGATCTCAAAGTTGTTGTTCTCCACAGCAGGTGGTCTGATACCATCCTTGTTCCCATGGATGTTGGGCTGGTCGCTACGCTTGGTCGCTATGGCATCCGCAAATCCCTGTGGGTCTGTAGCGACCAGGGCTGGTCCCTATGCCTGGTCGCTATGGTTCCCGGATTCTTCATGTGGGACTGTAGCGACTAAGGCTGGTCGCTACGCCTGGTCGGTACACCCCCTTTTTCTCCAAACTCCACTTCTTTGGCCTCCATTGCCTCCAAACTCACTAATGAACATCTCCCATACTTGACATAGACAAATGTAATGGAATGCAACCTAAATATGCTTAAATGATATCCTATATGCCTGAAATGCACTTAAAGAGATGACCAAAACTATGCAATTATGACCGATATCACTATGTGTCATAAATGGGCTGCCTCGCGTTTCAGATTGTTTTCGATCCTTTTTTCATTGTACGTGTTTTTATGACTTTTCCCTAGTAGAATGAAAACAAAAACCAGATGTGTGAAAGTGAGAGCGGCGTTAGTGAAGAGTTGGTGAAGAGTAGTGAAGAAGGAGTCATGGAGATGACAGCTTCATGGTGATGAAGACCGAGAGAGAGATTCATGGTGATGAAGATCGAACCAAAGCTTCTTGGTGATGAAGGGGTGGCAAGGAAGACTGAGGTGAGAAGAGAGAGAGGGCGATGAAGATGGAGGAGAAAGGAGAAATAGGGCGATAAAGATGTAGGAGAGAGGAGAAAGAGGGCAATGAAGAAAGGAAGAAGAGAGAGAGAGGGCCATGAAGATGAAGGAGGTGGGGGCCATGGGCGATTAAGAGTTCTCATTGCCTTGTCTCGTCTCTTTTGTTCCCGTTTATAGTTTTGTATATTTTTAGAGCTGTTTTGCTTATTTTTACGATTTTTTTCCTTATTAACTTTCTAAACGTTTTTTTGCGGAAGATTTTTTCGTAAAACTTGTCATTTCTCATAAGAACTTTATGAAGGGATTTTTTTCTGGGTAACCTTTGTTTGGACAGAAACCACTGCGTTTCTTTTTTGGAATAAATATATGGACTTTGTTCTCCGTATCATTGTTCGAGTAGGTACACATATGCGGTATTATTTATCGATATTTCCTGCTAATTCTTGTAAATGATACAATTTTTGGAGGACTCTAGCCGTTGATTTTCCTAGGACTGGTTTTGACCCCAACAATGAAGATGGAGGATGAGCCCAATAACATTTAGTCCATACCACCAGTCATTGAGGTGGTACTTGAGGAGAAAAGGGCATGATGCCCGCTAAGTTGCTGGATAAGTTATCACCCAAGGCTGCATACATAATGCAGTATAGATCTTTCGGGTTGTTGGTGATGCCCTTCGGTCTTACGGATGCTCCAGACATGTTTTTCACTCATATGCACCAGATCATTCAACCTTACCTGGATCGGTTAGTGGTGACATTCTTTGACAACATTTTCATCTACATCAACTCGATAGAGGACCATGGAAAACCTAAGGACAATTTTCTAGTTTCTTCGAGAAAATGAGTTATACATTACGCTGGAGAAGTGAATGTTTGCCACCCAATAATTTCATTTCCTTGGCCATATCATTGGGCACTATAAACTGAAGATAGATAAACCGAAGGTTAAGGCGACTATGGAATGGGAGACCCCGAGCAAAGTGACGGAGTTTCGATCTTTCCTTGGTCTGGTGAACTATTATAGGTGTTTCATCGAGGGATATTCAAATAAGGTTGCACCGTGGACAAACCTACTGAAGGATGGGAATACATGGGAGTGGTCTGAAGGTTGTCAAGAAGTTTTCGAGGAGCAGAAGACAACAGTAAGCCAAGAGCCCGTTCTTTCCTTACCCGACTTCAGTCTACCGCTTGATTTATACATAGATTCCTTTGAATTTGTCATTGGGGGAGTGCTGATTCAAAATGGACATCGGATCTCTTTTGAGAGTCTAAATCTCAATTATTCTGAACGGCGGTACACGGTTCAAGAGAAGGAGATGAACAATATAGTTCATTTCTTGCGGATCTGGAGACACTATCTTCTGGAATCATATTTCTTGATCAAGACGGATAACATGGAGACGATTTATTTTCTGACCCAAAAGAAGCTTTCCCTGAAAAAGGCGGGATGGCAAGACTTCCTAGCTGAGCTCTATTATGCCTTGGAGTACAAACTAGGAAAGCTGAACATGGTAACTGATGCTATAAGCCAGAAGCGGAACTAGCATCCATGAGCCAAGTCGAGGTGACCATTATGGCTCGGATCCGGGAGAGGCTGGAGCATGATCCATTCGTTAAGGACCTAGTGAAGCTTTCCAAGGAGGGATATGCACATCGGTTTTGTGTAGCTTATGGGTTACTCTACACAAAAGTTCGACG
This sequence comes from Moricandia moricandioides, assembly GCA_905132885.1. NCBI lineage: Eukaryota > Viridiplantae > Streptophyta > Magnoliopsida > Brassicales > Brassicaceae > Moricandia > Moricandia moricandioides. The sequence goes on from CAJHQQ010000798.1 coordinate 89,949, forward strand.
ACTCTATGTGCCTAAGTGGGAGAGTCTTCGATGGGATATCATAAGAGAGTGGCATGATACCTGGTGGGTGGGCCATCCGGGGCTGAAGAGAATTATGGCTCTTGTTGAAGCGGGTTACTATTGGCAACAGATGAGGGATACCAGGGATCTTTATGTGAATACTTGTCTATTGTGCCAACAAGACAAGTCAGAGAACAAGCAGTCCGGGATCCACTACCAATTCCTTAGTGACCATGGGACTCGGTTTTTCAAGGCTTCATCAGCGCATTACCTAAGTCCAAAAGGTTTAGATCCATCATGGTAATAGTTGATTGATTTAATAAATATGGAAATTTAATGACTACCCTTGCTTATATACTATATTTTGTTAACAGCTTTTATGTTTGCCCCGGATGAAATAATTTTTAGATCCCCACGGGCCACAAACAAGGAAGAGCGAATAAGAATGGTGAGATAGGGCCTAGGCTATTACATGACTACATTAAGTGGACTAAAACTGATGAGGAAGTGTACATTGGAAAATGCCATAGATAGTATGTTTTGTAAAGAAGCTTCCAAGCGTGGTCAGTCAAGTCTCTTTCGAATCGCATTCAAACATAACAGCTTGGTTGACCATATTCCACAGGCATATAGCTGCCAAGAGCACCAGTGATCTTTGGCATGGCACAAGCTCCAGTCACTAGATCTAATAGATATTTTCTAATTTTTTCTCATTGTTTTGCAAAAATAAAGGAAATTTAGCATTTCGCTTTTCCAAATAATACTCTAATGCATATGATACTTTTCCTTAGGTGACCTGCTTGCAGTGCAGTACAGGTAATTACGAAGCAAAACAAAGGGTGCAGAAAAGAACAAAAAAATAGTACAACAAATCATTCACCAACCGTACCGCTAAGCAAAGGCCTTGAGACCAAACCCCTGATAGGCATAACTCAACAGTAGCTACCTTTTTGACCATCTTCTCTTTTAATTCACTTCTTTATTTATTTTAAATCTTACTTTACCTACACACACACCACACCTTATGCATATTTAAACAACCACCTCATCCCGTGGTTGGCACGAAATGCATTTTAGGTTCGTTAAAAAAATAAAAGGATTATTTCATGGTTTTAAACCAAGTTACCTGACTAATGGAAAACTATTATCTTGTACCTTAAATTCATTCTAGATTATACTTTCCTTTAATCTGCTTAAAAAATCTTCAGTTTAATATAATATTTCTCAACATAGTGGACACGTTTTTTTTTATAAATTTGGATTAGCTGTTAAATGTTTTTGAAGCTTTGCCAAGTTAATTAATATATTGGTTGTCAGCACCACTATCGTAGAATGGAAGAGGGAATTACTAAACCAAGAAACTAATTAGAAAACGTTTCTTTCTAAACAAATATGTAATTGTGTATATATCATTCATAAAAAATATATCATCTTCTCTCAAAAAAATTAATATCATCTAATTTTAGAAAAATAAAACCCTGTTATTGCAAATTTCTAATTTCTTGAAAATGCATAGTTCGAAAATCCTTAATGTTTAGCTAAGTTTTTGAAGTTCTTAAATATAAACTCCTGGTCGTAATTGTGTATCTTTATTTTTTTATTTTTTTTTCAGCTTTTAGATTAATTAAATTCAATTTCATGTTAATTATAAAAAAAAGTTTTAAATATATTTTTTACATTGTAATTGAAAACTAATTTTCATATCGGTTGCATATGCATTTTACCGTAACTTAATTTAACATAATTTTTAATGTATTTTAACATAAATGTTAGTTAATGTTCGCTGATAAATACCATATATACTTCAATACAAAAATATCTATATTAATTTAAAAACTTAAAATTTAATTTAATACATATATATATATATATATATATATATATATATATATATATTTTTTTTATGAAAGCACATGTTGAATACTAAAAAGTCCATTTCTTATAGAAAATCTAAATTGCTTATTTGCTAGAGATATCATATAACATAGAATATATTATTCTTCTCGGGTGCACATATTATAACTAAATTAAACTACATACAAGCCACACCTACAAAATCCCAATATTTTCCTAGTATCAAATATCATCTATACAATCTAACCATACAAATGTGGTCGAGTGGTACGTCAGATTTAGAAAAGAGCTAAGCATCTCTGATTTGAAACCTGCATCTTCGATAAAATCCATTTTGTAACCAAGCAAATTGGGTATCTACTTTTCATTACAAGCAAAAAGGTCTACTTGGTGCAGTGGACTGACTTTTAGGGGATTAGTCGATTAGGCTTTGATCCATCGCGTACCCATAGTTATTCAAAACAAAAAAATATTTATATAAATTGAAGGGGAAAATTTTGGAATGATTCTAATTAATTGTCTTATTACTAAAATGACTCATATTTTTTTTTTAAATTATTATAATGTTTTTCTGGTCAAAATTGCCCTTGTCTACAGTTGTAAGAAAAAAAAATAATTACTAAAATACCCTTAAAATTAGGTCGTTGGCAGATTTATTTATGGAAAAATAAATCTATCTAACATTAAGTCTGTTTACTAAATCTGATAAGAAAATATAATCTAGCATAATAGTGGTGGCAGACTTTCTTTAGAATGTCAGATTTCTTTCTATAATAGAGTTATTTGTCCGATTTGTATAGAAAACAGATTTTTGAAATATCTCTGTCGAATGAGACAACAGATTTGTTATAAATGATAGATTTTTACGATTGACTTAGTTTATTATGGCAGAGTTACATAACCGATTTATGTATGAGGTAGATTTTCTTATTTACGAGGTAGTAGACTTTTTAGATTAAGAGGTGGCAGATTTTTAAATTGAATTCTGGGTTTTAGTAAACCAAACTTAATTATTTCAGAATTAAACCCGGTTTAGTACAATTTCGAGTTTGGTTTGTTTCTAGTGTATTAAGACCACAATTAGGTCACGTTATTTTTGTAACTGTCGTCATCTCTTCCCCCATCTTTTCTTCCTTATCAAGTTGTTCCCTTTCATGGTGGTTTCAACTCTTGTTGCAATCTTTGTTACTTAGAGAAACATGGATCACATCATTCTAGTCTGTGGGAAGTGGAAATTCGAAAGGAAAAAGTGGTTATTTGAAGTGGACAATGAGCAAGGTAGTAAATTACTCACAGCTAATGAAAAAACTAGATATGAGTTGATTTCGCAGAACACGAGTTGGAGCTAGCATACCTTTTTCCTAAATGTAATATGTTCAAGGAAAACATAGATACACCTCCTGTGAAAGTAAGAAACGATAGTCAGTTTCAGGGATTTTTGTGTCTTCACAAAGTAGAGAATGTTAGACTGTGTGTAGAATTTAAAGTGAAGAAAAACGAGATGGAAGAAGCTAGCAAAGATCCGAGAGAGAACATAGAAACCGAAGACCAAGTGTCTGCAAATGATGAGGATACAGATGAAGAGGGTGATCGATTTGATTATTGTGACGATTTTGATGGAGCAACATCTGATGACGAGAACTTTACGTCATATGGGGTTCCACCAGACCAAGTAGAAGAGGATCAGGGGTCTCCTACAAAGATGAGTTACGACACTGTTCTAAATACACATTTACCACAGAACAGGTTTGACTTGGGCGCATTCAACTTTAAGGTGGGGCAGAATTTTGAATCAAAAGATGCATTGGAGACACGTCTGAAGATTTTTTCAATTGTCCAAAAGTTCGATTTTAATGTAGTTAGATCTACGCGTGAGTTGTTACGTGTAAAATGTTGGTTAGAAGGTTGTACTTGGAAGCTTAGAGCTACACCAGTAGGTGAATCTACAAAGTTTACAATACGAGTATATGTAGCTGAACATTCATGCTCCGTAACAGAGCGTTCGTCTCGTTCCCGACAAGCTACTCCTAAAATTCTTGGACTCTTGTACAAAGACTATGTTGGTGGGGTTGATAAGACTATTTTGCCAAGCCATGTTGCTACTGCTATGAACTTGAGCTTCGGAATCAAGGTTAATGGATTAGATTTTGCATCAAAGATACTATATTATCTAACCTTAATTCCTATTTAATGGGTTGATGTTTATTGTATATTGTAGTTGGATTATTGGAAAGCTCGTCGTACACTTACGGTTGCTAGAGATCTCGTATTGGGTTCATCGGAGAGTGGATACCAGGAATTACCTGCTTACCTTCACAGGATTAGAATGGCAAATCCTGGGACTTTAACTCGGCTAGAAGTTGATGCAAACCATAGATTTAAGTACTTATTCCTTGCTTTCAGCGCTAGCATTACTGGCTTTCCATATATGAGGAAGGTTGTGGTAGTTGATGGTACTTTCTTGCAAGGAAAATACAAAGGAACACTTCTCATTGCAACAAATGATGACACGTTGGTTTGCAACAAGAAAACATGATGCTGACATGATGAAAACCTCTCTGACTCGTGGTGTAGAGAAGTTGTTGGAGGTAATCTATTTATAATCTAGAAATCTATTTTACTTGTGGTGTAGAGAAGTTGTTCGATATATACTAAACTTTACCATTTGTAGGGCCGTATACATATTGCTAAGCTTTTAAAGGTTCAAGCAATTGACATCCATCAGTCACAAGTGATAGGAGTCTCATCTTTACATGTTGTAAATCTGACCGAGAAGACATGCTCTTGCCGTAGATTTGATTTGGAGAAGGTACCATGTGTGCATGCTATAGCTGCTGCGGAAGCTAGAAAGATATCACGTATATCACTTTGTCACCATTACTATCGGAAGCAGTACCTTTATAACGCATATTTCAGTCCTATTATGCCCAAAGATGATGATGTTACGATTCCAGAAGAAGTTGCAAAGAAAATATGTTTACCACCTGATGTCCGCCAACCACCTGGAAGACGCAAAAAATCAAGACATAAATCTATTTTGGAGAGAGTTGCAGAGAAGAAACGGCCAAGGAAGGAACACACATGTAGAATTTGTTACCAGACGGGGCATAATTCTAAAACATGCCCTCTTAAGTAATGAGTATTCGATCTAGTTGCATGCTTTCGAAGGTATTTACATTTACAATTTGGTCATTTGTCTTTGGTGTTACATTTCATTTACTTTCATGCTTTGGTCAATTTTCTTTGATGTTACATTAATCGAACCTGCTTTGGTCAATTTTCATTCATGGAAACAAAGTAACAAATTTCATTCATCGAACCTGCCAAGTTATACATCAAAGTAACAAAGAAAATCATCCAACCTGCCAAGTTGTACATCCATCCATCCAAATTTCATTCATCGAACCTGCTAAGTTATACATCAAAGTAACAAAGAAAATCATCCAACCTGCCAAGTTGTACATCCATCCATCCAAATTTCATTCATCGAACCTGCTAAGTTATACATCAAAGTAACAAAGAAAATCATCCAACCTGCCAAGTTGTACATCCATCCATCCAAATTTCATTCATCGAACCTGCTAAGTTATACATCAAAGTAACAAAGAAAATCATCCAACCTGCCAAGTTGAACATCCATCCATCCAAATTTCATTCATCGAAACAACATAGACACCAAAGTACCAAAAAAATACCTGCCAAGTTATGCATCCATCCAAGTTAAACGTACTATTACACTTACTAAAAAAATCATAAAACCTCTGCCACCTCTTCAAAGATGTCGGCTGCCAACTTCATTCGTAGAGACGGTATGATCTGATCACTTAAGCCATCAAATGTACTTCCTAGAGCCAGACATTCAATATACTTCAAAGAGTACACACCACAATCTCCTGGGTCCTCGTTTGGTGGGACATTCTTGTGCCTACGTAAGGTGAACTGCTTCTCAGTCTTCTTTCGCACTTTAGGAGGCAACATCTTGTTAAGCACTAGTGGGATAATTTTCGTGAATGGTCTGCACTCCTCACGCAGCTTCCCTTCATCCTCCACCACACTCGGAATACTATCATACACATGGATTATCGTCTTCTTTAAATCAATGTGTAGAGCCACCCAGTGGTTTCCGTTAATAAGGTGGCAGAGGAACAAGCTGTCAACATCTATAAACCACTTTTTACCCGTCATAAACAGATCCGGGTATTCTCCATTGAAAGCCTTGCTGTACATATCTGAAAAGTCTTTTCTCATCGTATCCTTGTCCATTTTGTTGTAGTCATTAACCCATGAGTTCACGAACCACCGATCTAGAAATGCAATTCGAGAGGAGGAATATGGAGATGTGGATTGCATGGAACGTCTGTGAAACATGAGCATTGCTGCAGCCATGTGCTGAAAAAAAAATTCATTGCTTAAAATTTGTAAGCCATTAAACTCGTGGTATCAACATCAGAAATTAAAAACTCACTGAGTCACAGAGCCAGCCGTAGTTGTTTGTTGGCCACACTTCTCTTGGTACCATTAGCTTTAAGTACCACTGAGCACTATTGTCTCTGTAGTTAATTTCGTCTTGGTCCCTAAAATGAAAAACAGACCATTCAAGGACCATATCTTACGAAAAAAAGATAAGATGGATGAGCGAAAACTTACAAATCTCGCTTAATGAAGTCCAAAACCTTCTGCAGTTTTCCTCCCTCAACTTTAGCTAATGGGTCATACGCCTTCTTCGAAACAGTGACACCGGTGATTATACGCTTCACTGTTGAATTTCCTACGTACGGCCATACTTGAGTCTTTGTCAACTGGGGTTTGCGTCTACGTGCAGGCTCCTCTATACTGCCAGCAAGTTCTTCCAACACGTGCCTACACTTTTCAGTTTTCTCCCACTTCAGATGATCGTCCCAATCTTTTGTCGAAATAGATTCGTCATTCAGCTGCGGGATGACAAATGCTTTCTCCTTCTTCACCTTTTTCAATGGCACTTCATCTTTCTTCTCCTTCTTCACTTTTTTCAGTGGTACCTCCTTAGTCTTAAGCTCCTCCTCCTCTGTTGTCTTGTTTGCCTTCTTTTCCTTCTTAACCACACATCGTATTGGCAAACCATCATGTGAACTGATCTTCTTCTGAATCTTCCATGACTGAAATAATAAATAACGAAAATTAGTAACAATTTACAGATAAAAAGATAACAAGGGATAAATGGATCATACTAAGTCATTGCTAGAAGTATCATCATCCTCGTAGACCTTGGAATTTCCAGAGTTGTAGTCGGCCACACCATGGGGAATGTTTACATCAGTCTTATTTTTTAAAAATTTGACATCTTCCTCCAAACTTGCGATCTTCTTCATCAACTCATTCTCAATTGCACCCATTCTAGCATCCACCTTATCTTGTATGGTACTTTCTAAAGTTTTACTAACTTTCTCAGCTATACTAACATCTATGCTCTCTATCTTTGCAGTGAGGGTGGAGATCGACTCAACTAAGCCACGTATAGCAACATTGTGAGCTGCGAGCTTTAATATGCGTAGAGCAAAAGAGAACCATGTCAGTGCCAAAACAAAAAAAAACAAGTTTCTATTATTAACATGAGGAACATTTTTACCATACCATATCAGATGCTTCCCCTCCATATGCAGGTTCTATGCTCTTCTTTCGCTTAGTAGAAGGGCTCAAATTTGGAACAGCAGATGCGGCAACACCACATTTTCTCTTCTCGCCTTTGGGAGTTGGTATTACATCCCAAAACTTCTCATTTAGCTGGCCATCGAGGATGTCTTTTATCATGTTGTCCAGATCAGTAAAGATTTCGTTATGGACCCACTTCGGATATCTATCCTCCATTGGCTTCATAATCATATGCCTCACACGAACCTGTAAAGTGATATACAAAATTAGTAAGACATGTAAAATTTAAAAGGAAGAAATAGAACATATGTTCATACCTTCTGATACTTTTTCTTTTCTTGATCACAGAAATCTGAGAAGTTGATACGGGTACGAGATCCCCGCCATGACAAAAGAGGAACATCAGCTCCCTCTATCCTATTCCCATATTTTTCTCCTATACCAGGGACAGACTCATAAATCCATATTAATAGCACATGAACACAGCCGTGAAGTGTGTAACTCTTCTTTCCCTGATAGGTGATTACTTTGATAGAATCAACAAGGCTCGTAAATCCAATCCGACCCCATGGATATCGCTGGAAAGCTGCACTGTCCATCACCCTTACAGCACAATGTAAAGGAATTCTCCTGTTGCTTGAAATTCCAAATATTCCAATGGATAGCAGACTCAACAAACCGATCCTCAGTCGCTTCTCTCGAGACCAGTTTCTGCAAATTGGAAATATGGCTTGTAACTCTTTCAATGTAGGTCCTTCTGATGTCGGAACATTCATCTTCAGCCAAAACTCTCGATGATCCACATTCCACACCTCATGCTTGTCGAAAGGATCACAATTCAGACCCGTAATTTCTTCAAACTCATACAACGAGAACCGCAATGGCATACAGTCTATCAAAGACCAAATCTCATGCGTGCTCTCGATTGCCAATTGATTGGCAAGGAAATAGTGAACAACTTTCGCAGACCAAATATATTCCATCTCTTTCAGCTTCACAATGACTCCAATAGCGGACTCCCTCAGCTCATTCCAAACATCTTCCCCAACAGCTTCTTCAACCGCTTGAATGTTGGATAGAAAACAACTATGGTTCATGCTCCTATTTTGAATTGGGGTTTTCCCAACCTCATACATACGCTTAGGATATTTTCTTATACCCGAAGAAGAAGCCATACCTAAAAAATAAAGCACTTGACAAGTTAGTTAGTTGGTGGCCAAACATTAAAACAATAATAATCTCATAAACTTCCTTTGTAATAATCTCAAAAACTTATAACATCAAAACAGTACTAAACAAAACCAAAGATGTAGAACGAGAGATATTAAACTTTTGAAAAAAAACAGAACCAAATCGATTTAGTATAGAATCCAAGGATCAACAAAGTTTCAATCTACACAATTTCACAATCAATAAAACAAGAATCAAACAATCTTTCACAATCAGTATATCGATTTCAAAATCGCAGGAATATTGAAATTGGGATTTAGGGTTTTCGAAATCTAACATGAAATCAAGCAATATTAGTTAAAAAAGTGTAGAAACAACTTGGAATTGGATAGGGATAACACTTACAGGTTCAATTTCGTTGACTAAAAAACGAAGGAGATGAAGCCCTCGGAGCTTCGACGGAGGAGGTGACGAAATCGAAGGGGACTGTGACGGAGGAGATGAAATCGATGGGGGACTGTGACAGAGGAGAGAAATCGATGGGGGACTGTGACCGGAGAAGATGAAATCGATGGGGGCTGCGACGGAGAAGATGAATCAATCGGGGAGGGGGGGGGGGGGGGGGGGTGTGACGGGGAGATTCTCGACGGGTGCCCTTTTGTTTTTTTTTTCACTTGACTTCTATTTTAATTGGTTTCCTTTTTTTTTTTTTAAGTTATTTTAATTGGTTTCCTTTTGTTTTTTTTTTGTTTTTAAGTAAAAGGGTTTTATTTGTAAATTTGATTGTATCTCATTTGAGTCTAGTATTTTTAATATGAGTCATTCTAGTCATTCTAAGATAAATTAGAGTCATTCCAAGTAATTTTCTCTAAATTGAATTACCTCTTATGAATTTTTTTTTTTATTTTTAGATAATTTGATATCTCTCTAAAACTTAGAATGATATTATTCAGAGTAATTGACAAGTACGCTTTGTAGGTGATCAGTCACGCGTAAAGGAAATGTCAATTTTGTTACTCGACAAATGCAGCTATGTCTACAGTGACACAACTGATATGCTACCCTAAGAGCAACTCTGGTTTTTCAGAGCATCGGTTAAAATACTTAAAGATCAAATACAGATGGACTTAGGTCACCCAATAAATTATTGGTTTTAAATTAAGTTAGGAAACAGTAAAAACAATAACTAAAATTGGTTTTAAACAATGGGAGAAAAGCTTTGGATCCAGATATTTCAATCAAGAAATCAGAATTTTAGTCAAACAAATATAAGAGATTATGAAAAAAAGTTCTAGAACTCAAGTCACAGTGATAGTGTCAATCAACTTTCATTGTAGAAACCATCTATGTCAAGATCCTAGGATCTTGCAGATTCAAATAGTTAAGACAAGCATTGAAATGAGGTTTTATATGTTTACGAAATCTCTAAACAAATTTATCTGCGAATAATTATTTAGCTCATGAAGATTATTTCAGGCAAACAATAATACTATTGTATCTACAAATGATCATATAATCTTGATTATCAGGTTTGTTAATCTAAATATAGCATTAAAAACAATCAAAGTACAAAAAAAATATATAAATCTTTACAATCCATTTTAGCAATTTGTATCAATCTCTAGAAAACCTTAACTCTAATAGATGAATTACTCAAACATTATCAAGGAAGACACTATAAATGATAAAGTTTGCATAAATAGATAAAGATATATCTATGGTTTAAAAAGATTCTCTCGTCTCCCTTAAAACCTAAAAACCTGATGTAAAATAAAGTTTAGCCTAAACAATGGCTAAAAAGTATTATATGTCAAAGTACGCCCTGGTCAAATTTTAGGCAAAATCAAACCGAAAATAAAATAAAAACCGAAGTTTTCCTTTTTCTTGTATTGAACCGACAGACATACCAATCTTCATAAAAACACTCATAACTTTAGATCTAAGCAATATATCGACCTTAAACAGGTGATATTTGAAAACTAATTCAGTTCTCTATATTGTTTCAAATATGAGATTCATCCATCGGTGGGAAGTATTGCATCCATTGATAAATTTCTGACGCATTTACACAGTTATGTATCTTAAATTTCTTTTTTGCATCGAATTCGATCTTTTTTATTCTAAATAGACCTAGACCCTGCAAAACACTAAATAATACAAAAGACTCCACAACGATAGACTATAAATAAAGACTTGTATCATGGTCAAAACCTATAAAAACTATGATATATCAACTCTCCGAGAATTATCTTTTCCTTTCCTTCAAGAAAAACATATAACAAAACTGTGGAAGAGATTTGAAAACACAGAAATCATGTATTCTTTAGAACCAACACCTTCACCCACATGTTGCAAGCCACTTCAAATTGTACCAATATTACAAGGTACTTCCATGTAATAGACCTCAACTTATCAACTAAACCATTACATCCCACCAGTCATAATATACCATCTGAATTCATCTCCATTGATCATAGTTGAGATTTTTAAGTGCAGTATCATAGACTCTTACCCATTCAAGTTTTTGATCACTTAGACAGTCTTACTTGGGTTTTTGATCACTTAGACAGTCTTACTTGGGTCACAGGAAATTTTTTATCCCTTGCTTCCAACTTTATGTGATCATTTCATTATAGTAAAATAATGGGATCATTATTCTACCCATTTACTACTCAGGATTTCATCCCAATCTTTTTTCTCATTTCTTAGATGCTGAATGGAAGAGAGAAGGGAACCATACCCAGACGGACATGTATTTTTAGACCTAAACGAGGAATCTGATCTAGTGTATTTCAAGCCACAAGATGAGATATTCAAGTAGATTATGTTGGTGGCAAGCTTTGGATCCTTCAGACACTCTCACAACCGTGGATGTTATTGGCAGATCAATCCACTTAGGCTTTTCCATCTTGTATAGCCTCCCATAAATAACTCAAAAATTGTGTTAGGTAACAATCCAAAAATTAGTTCCAAGAAAAGATCATAGTTACCAATGGACTCTGTTTTGACTCAATAAAATGACCCAACTAACTCAACAGACACTCAAAACAAAACAAAATATCAATAACTACCTCCCCCAGACTTAAGAACACTGTCCTCAGTGATATTCAGTCTGAAGTTAGAAAATAAATAAAGAAAACAAGAATAAAATCTAAGAAAATAGAGTATGTGCCTGATTGTCGATATGGTGTGAGACACTGGTGGGTATCGATCATTACTTTAAGGGTGGTAGGTGTCGACCGACACTTGGTACTTTACGATACAAATTTTTTGTGATAGAAAACTTAATAAACAGTGGTTGGCCTCCCAATTGTGCTTGTTTATAGTCATTAGTGAAACTTTGGAGACATTATTTAGTCCAAATGAGATTGAAAACTTGCTCCAAAACAATTTACAATGTATAATATCTTCAGCTTCATCACACTGCCCATGAAAATTTTCTTTGGAGATTTTCCTTGTCTATCATCTCTGAAGTGACCAAGGCTCAAACCTTAGCAGATGGTTGTGAGAAACCACTACTGCACACATTGTAATAAATGACACCATTTGAGTACCTCTAAAGAACCAGTGTCAAGTGAGCATCTCCCTTGGTCTTTTTGCTCTTCACTTCTTGATCTTTCCCCCAAACTTATGTGATTGTGTAGTAATGTCTCCATCCAAGACTTGTTTGACATTACTTTTATCACTTAAAACATTTATGAGGAACTACAACAGCTGATGAATCAATATCAGAGACACCAATCCAAGAAGGTAGATGCCTACCTTTGTTCACGAAATATTTTTCTTAAGCATGTCAACTACTGTACCCAGTAGCCATGAAATCTCTTCCCATAATGAGAGGCATGTCTTAACCATTACATAAATCCTACACCTGAAAGTCCCCAAGGATAATAAAAATTACCAACTCGCACTTCTATATCTTTGACAACACCTTATGGAGACTTTGTGGAGTAATCTGCAAAGTTAGAGTAATCGTAGGAGCTTCTTTGTCAAGACCCAATTTTTCAGTGATGTCCTTATACATAATGGTAACTGAAAACCAAGTACCGCAGAGAGCATCATTAAGTTCAACTCCTAAAATAATGCAGGAACCACAAACTTCCCAGATTGTTAACCTTGTCAGTCTCTTGACTCCTGTAGATGCACTTCTACCATCATCAAGTAGTTCCTTAATCTCTTCCAAAATTTATCTAGGGCTCCTAAATGACTGAGTCAAGAGAAATTATTTATAGGAGACACCTTCATGTATCCTCTTCACCCACTTGTGGATAACGTCCAGTTCTAATGCATTAATAGGCATGTTCATATGATTTAGTATTTTAGGATACTGGAGATTGGGCTTGTAGACCGTCTTCTCAATTGGTCTTGGCGTTATTACACAGACAGGTAACACATTCATCCATGAGTAGCAATCGACACTGGGTGTGTGTATATCACCACTGTCCTTTTGTGAAGTCTTTGTACCTTTTCCCGAGGGGTTTTGATTGACACTAGATGGGTATCAATCGACACTTTGCTTCAGTTTTGACTTTTTGGTGTCTACTTGATAAGAATAAGTCAATTTCGGTCCGTCGATAAATTTATGTCGCTCCTTAATGTGTGTCAACCAACCCCAAGGTAGTGTTTATCGACACTGACTTCTGTGACTTTGTAGTCAGCTTCATTTAACTCTTTTGAATTTCCAGACACATGGTGGTCATCTCCCTCTACCATAATGGCATTTACAAAATGTCAGGTATTCTTTTCTAACCTTCCAGGAAGCATTCCTTCTTGCCTTTTAACATCTTCAGCAATTTGAGCAACCTAACCATCCAGCTTAGCATGAGTGTGTAGAACTTCAAATTTTCCATTTAACTCACTTTAGTCAGGACCCAATCCACACTTATATTTTGCTGATACTCTAAGACTTAAACCAACATGGCTTCAATTTTGTCCTCTAAAGTTGCTGCAAGAGGCATCTGATAATTTGAAACACCATAGTTTCTGGTAAAACTACTTTTACTCTAAAAAGGTTTCTGAGACTGGAACCTCTGATTGTAGTCTTGTAACCAACCCCATTGGTGTAGTTCACATCTTTCTCGTCAGTTATTTCCATGGTTTCAACTTCTGCGGGAAAATGGACATGTTTCTTGCTCACAAGGAGATTGTGAACCAAATCCATCTTGCCTTAACTTCAGCAATCTGTCGACCATCCATTCCAGCTACTTTCATTCTATAAAGATCTGCATTTGTGGTGCTATTTCTAGACACAAAATTCTCAATCATTTATTTTGCTTCTTCTAGAATCATGGTGTTAAAGTTCCCTTCACTTGCAAAATCAATTGCAGAATCCAGAGTCCTCTGGTACCTCCAGTCTATGCCACTAAAGAAGATACATAGCAGTTGAACTTCACTAAAATCATGGTGTGGGAAGTCTCTCTGGAAAGCTCTGAATTTGACAAAAGGTATCTTGAATGTTTCAGTAGGATACTGAAAAAATGTATAGAATTTTATATCTCAGCTCCTCAAACCTTAGATCATCAAAGAAATTTTTCAAAAAATCATGCTTGGTGTCATTCCAGGAAGTAAGTAATCATGGGGCAAGCTTCTTGAGCCAATAAGCTGCATCCCATATGGAGAGTATGAGAAGAGTTTGGAGAAGAGGTAGTATTCCGAAACTCCGTTCAGCTTGATGCTTGATGCCATATCCTCGAACTTCTCTAGATGGTCCATTTGATGCTCATGAGGAAGGACATGAAAATGATGCTGACCCGCAAGAGTGTAGTACACATGCTTCAACTCAAAGTTATTCCTCTAGAATGGTTAAGGTCCAATCGCAGATATGCTAGCATAGAACTTATCATGTATGTTTTAGTCTCACAATATTCTTAGAAACTACCACTTCATTTGGGATCACATTCCCAACATCATTAAGCTTCTGCACAGCGTCATTATACGCATGACCCTCTTGGTCTCGTAGAACTCCTTGTGCATCAGCCATTAGCACAATCGAATTGACCATATATGGTACAACCTTGGAATGACTGTCCCTCCCTGGATCACTTGAAGGGGGCGTGGGTGGATGATAAAAGATGGTGATGGACTTCACCTTTGAGCTATGGACTTCTCAAGGGTTGTTTAGCTACTACTGAGACACAGGTCAACCTTGCTTGGTGTCTCGGATGGATCACAGAAGATCACTCTTCCTTAGTGATTTAAAAAAACGTCCACCTAAGTGAACAAAGATACAAAGTCTCCACAGAGACAATAGGTTGAGCCAAAGCTTAAGTTTATTGAATAATGATTGATTGTTTACATGAGGCTCGTGGTTACATAAATAAGAAAGAAGAACACGAAATCTTAAGCTAAAAAAAACTAAACCAAAACCAAGTCGATTTCGTGAAAACCATATCCTAATCCTATTGCTAACTGGTTTAAGATAACCAAACTTAATCCTAATTGATTTACACTTAATAAAATCATAAATAAACTGAAAATCAACTATCTTAGGCGTGCCTAATCGTTTTGGGCCAATCATAATCCAAGCTAGCTTGTCTTTCCACTTTTTTGGCCCATAAAGGCCATTTTCGGAAAACTCTTGCATAGGCTCGATTTATCTTGTTCCTGGTCCGACCAAGTACCTCCTTAAGCTCATTTGGATTTATCTTCCATTTCCAACTCATTTCTCGGCCATGTCGGTTTGACAGGCCCATTTCTCGATCATACCAAACCACCCATTTTATTTCCTGCCCAACCAACTTCCTCCCATCCATATCCTAGTCAATCAGATTGAATCCTAGTCATCCATTCTGGTTCATATTCATTCCTTTCTCTATAAAGGTCTCATCAAGGCCCATAGCCTTCTCTCGGTCCAATACCTCATGGATCAGGCCAATAAGTTCTTCAGTAAGCCCATTAGGTCGTGATGTGACCCATTTCATTTCTGGTACATGGATTGGCTTCCAAAACTTGAGTTTGAAGCTGATCCAGGTCGCACCATTCCCTCCTCCTTTAAACGGATTTTTCCTCAAATCCATCTCTTCAAGTATGAATGGACTTTCCAACCTCAGCTTTGTTGTTTCTCTTTGGACCAGGGTGTTGTTAAATCCTTGTGCACGTTTATATCCCCTCCAGGCTCAAACACAAAGCTTTCTAAAGCCTTCAAACGTCCTAGATGCTTCACTGGACTATTCTCATTACAAGCAACACTTAGAGCAAGTAATTTATGCTCCTTGTTTAGCTTAGATCTCACTGCTTCTGATTGAGCTTCTCTCCACTGATACCAAACACAAGCCTTGATCTCATACTTCTGGGAACGTGATCTCAGCATAGACTCACCAGAAACTACTTTTGGCTCTTCCAGTTGTTGCAAGAACCTTTCCAAATAAAGTTTCAATGCTGCTTCTATTTGGATCAGAGTGTTGTTGATGCTTTTTTGCACACAAAATCTCCCTACTGGTTCAAAAACAAGGTGTTGCATCCCCTTAACAGACCTCATATGCGCCACTATGCTAGTTTGAATCCATACAAGAGGCTTGGTTAGTAGATCACAAGAAAAATATTCAATGATATCTCCTTCTTCAACCACAGTTGTAATTGCCAATTCAAGAGTTTTAGATGATCCATTAAGCACTTCTTCTTCAGCTTGGTTCAGACCAGACACGTGATCACATATAACTGATGATATATCCTCTTGTTGCAGAAGGGTGTCCCAGTTTTCTGCTTGACAAACAGTGGTTGGTTCTGATTCAAACTCTTGTTCCATCTCGCCGTGTTTTGCTGCAATTTCTTCTTTCTTCTCTACTGGTTTCTTCTGGTAACAACTTAGCTCATCATCTCTGGATTTTGGACGTGGGACTGACATATGTTTTGGGTTTTTCATCACAGCAATGAGTGATTGATCTATCATGTTCCTGAGGTGTTCCTTGAACTGTGGGCTTTGCAATTCATCAAGATATGCTTCATGTAGCTGTAACTTTTTTTCTTCCTCACGGCTATAGTAGGACTTTGGCTCATCTCTGGATGTCTTAACACGTCCTTTAGCTTCCCTAAATTGGCTTTGCATCCTTTCCAAATCAGTTTGCCCATACCTCTTGGCTACAAACGTTTTCTTCATGACAACCTTCATCTCATACCTAGAAGAAATATGTTGCTCTCCATATAGTCTCCTAGTATTAGTTGTCTGATACCACCAATCAAGTGCATATCCACATAATCCAGTAGTTCCTAGCTGAACCTGCTTCTCCGCTGTGTACCCATGATACTTAGTAATTAATTCCATCTCTTTTTCCCATTCAAGGTATGTATCTGGATCAAACTCACCATAGAATGGTGGAATATGGACAACTTTTTCTCTTCTCTCAACTCCTTTGTTTCTTTGATCTCAACCATATTCTCATTGTTTCTATTGATTCCAAAAGAATACATGGAGAATTTGCAATGTATTGAATAGATTTCGTGATCCTAGGATAAAACTTCAAACCCTAACCTTCAAGTGGCTCTGATACCACTTGGTATGGCCCTGGAATGGCTGTCTCTCCCTAGATCACTTTAAGGGGGCGTAGATGAATGATAGATGATGATGATGGAATTTGGTAAAGAGCTATGGATTGCTCAGAAGCTGTTTTGCTACTCTCTAGACGCAGGATAACCCTAGGTACTCTCTGAGATGGATAAGAGAAGATGAGTTATCCCTATATGTGTTGTATAACACGTCCACAATGTGAACAAAGGAGACAAGTCTCTAGAACAATACGGGTTTGCACCAAAATGTAGTTTTATTAAAAATATATATTCAATCAGTACAAGAACGTGAAAGAGGATTATAATGCCTAAGCTAAATCCCTAATCCTTAACCAGGTTGGTTGAGGACGTCCTTATCAGATTTAAGATTGGTTTACTACTCCTAATCATAACCTTATTAGAACTTGGTTTACAAAACTGAAATTACAAATAAAGGAAATAAACCACAAGCTGGTTCTTCTTGGTTTCTTCTTGTTCAAATTGTTTCAAGGTTGCACCAAGAGTTCTTCTCTTCTCTTTGTCCACAACCTCATAATCATTCCAATGAGACCTTGAAATTGTCCATTAAGCTGCACCATGATCAGTGATATAGCTGACCCATAAATTGGCTTCAATCCATTGAGGTTAAGCCTGATCAGGATCGCACCATCCCCAATTCCTTAAAAGGATTTGTCTTCAAATCCAAGCTTTGTAGGAAAAGAAAACCATACACAATCAGCTCCATTGTAATAGTTCCTTTGGACAATGTGTTGTTGGTGCTGCTTTCCACGTTTGCCTCTCAAGTTTTGGAAGCCAGTCCATGTACCGGAAATGAAGTGGGTCACAGCACAACCTAATGGGCTTACTGGAGAACTTATTGGCCTGATTCATGAGGTATTGGACCGAGAGAAGGCTATTGCCTTGATGAAACCTTTATAGAGAAAAAAATTAATATGAACAAAATGGAAGAATATGATGCAATCCGATTGACCAGGATATGTATGGGATGAAGCTGGTTGGACAGGAAATGAAATGGGTGGTCTGGTATGATCGAGAATTGGACATGTCAAACCGACATGGCCGAGAAATGAGTTGGAAATGGAAGATGAAGAACCAGAGTTGTAATTGGATTACCAGGAGCATTTTCATAATCCAAATGAGCTAAGGAGGTACTTGGTCGGACCAGGAACAAAATGAAACGAGCCCAAGCAAGAGTTTTTCGAAAATTGCCTTTATCGGCCCAAAAAATGGAAAGACAAGCCAGCTTGGATTATGATTGAACCAAGACGATTGGACACGCCTAAGATAGTTTATTTTCAGTTTATGTATGATTTTATTAAGTTTAAACCATTTAGGACTTTAGTTATCTAAACCAGTTAGCAATATGATTAAGATATTGTTTTCACTAAACCAACTTGGTTTTGGTTTAGTTGTTTTTTTTAGCTTAAGATTTCGTTTTCTTCTTTCTTATTTGTGTAACCACGAGCCTCCATGTAAACAATCAACCATTATTCAATAAACTTAAGCTTTGGCTCAACCTATCGTCTCTGTGGAGACTTTGTATCTTTATTCATTTTGGTGGACGTTTTTTATATCACTAAGGAAGAGTTATCTTCTGTGATCCATCCTAGACACCAAGCAGGGTTAAACTGTGTCTCGGGAGTAGCTAAACAACCCTTGAGAAATCCATAGCTCGAAGGTGAAGTCCATCGCCATCTTTTATCATCCACCCACGCCCCCTTCAAGTGATCCAGGGAGAGACAGCCATTCCAGGGCCGTACCAATATATAACTTTTCGTGTGTAGTATCAATTGACGCTTTGTTGGTGTCGTTCGAAACTGGTTTTGAAGTAGTGTCAATTGTTACTGCTTGAATGCCGCTCGACATTTGCTACTTTTTTATGGCTCGCGCGTTCTAACTCAAATAGCTCTTGGTTTGAAAGATCATAAAACTTTTTTCCTTATTGCTTCTGGTACTAAGATGCATGCACCTGAAACACAAGAAATTACAATAACTAAACAAAAAAAGAAAAGCCTAGTCTAAATCCTAGACCTAGTTTCATGGCGAGACAAAGTCCCCAGCAACAGCACTGAAATTTGATATTCTCAAATTTATCCTAATTGGAATGCTGCAATTTCAGAGCGTTAGTTGTACTACTTAGGGATCGAATCCACAGAGATTGACATCACTCAATAAAGTATTTTTTTCATATTAAGCTAGACAAGAATTTAGAAAGCAGTAAAACATTAAATTAAAGTTGTTGTAAAGGATGAGAGAAAGACGATATATCCAGGGAATTCAATCAGAAAATCATAAATGGAGTCAAACAAATATTAGGGTTTATAAAGAATAATTCTAGAACTCAAATCACAGTGATCAAATCAATCAGATTTCACTGGATAAACTATGTCTAGATCCTAAAATCTCTTCTTTTTTTTTTCTTTTTTGCGAACTCAAATAATTGAGACAAGCATTAAGATCATGTTTGATATGTTTGGTAAATCCATGAACCAAATTTCTTTGTGAATGGTTATTTAGCTTGTCAAGCTTATTTCATGTAATCAATAATACTTTCATGTCTACCAATTATCCTATGTTCTAGATTATTATGGTTGTCAATTCAAATTTAGTATTAAGAAAAATCAAGATGAAGAATAAACAATGAAATCTATCAATTCATTCAATAAATTAGTATCAATCCCTAGAAAATCCTAAATCTTACAGATGGCTTACTCATATATGATCAAGGAAGACATAATCAATCATAAATTCTCCATAAATAGATTGAAGATATATAACAGGGGTTCAAAAAGGTTCTCTCGTCTCCCTAAAGCTCTAAACAATAAAAATCTGATGTAACATAAAGGTTATACTAAAAAGTTGCTAAAAATAGTAAATATATGTCAAAAAAATGTCTTGTTCAAATTTTAGGAAAAACCAAACCGAAGATAGGAAAAAAATGAAGTTTTTTTTTCGTATTAGACCGATAGACCAGTTTTCAGTAACACACACATAAATTTAGATTTAACCATTGGATGGACCTCAAACCAATGATATTGGAAATGTAATTCAATTCTATATATTGTATCAAAACCTGAGCTTCATCTTTCGGTGAAAAGTCTTCCATCCGTTGCTAAATTTCTAACGTATCTGCAAAGTTCTGCATCTTAAATTCCATTTTGAATCCTCTCGACCATTTTTGTTCCAAATAGAACTAAATCCTTTAAAACACTAAATAATACCCAAAAGACTCTAAAACCTATAATATTTAATCTAAATAGAACTTATATCATGGTCAAAACCTATAAGAACAATAATTTATCAACAATCACCAGATATTATTGAGTCAAGAGTCATATGCTTACATAACATATGCTTGGTGGATGGTTCTCAGACTTGTACAATACTATTTAGTTTATTGGATTTGGATGAGTTTGAAAAGATATGTGGGGACAAATCTAAAAGAAACAAAAGAAGAAAATAGTTCTTTTGTTCTTAGAGCTTGAAGCATTTGCTTGGGAAATGGAAAATATGTTTCGTCACTCTACCATCTACAACTTTGGGACGGATTGTAATGACTTATTGATATGATTAGGGAGTCTAATGTCTGGCATAATTTCTCAACAAAGCTGAAGGAGATGGAACCCTTAGAACGAAGATTCAAAACTTTCAGGATTACTTACATTGCTCGAGGACAAAACAATATTGCAGATTCTTTAAATAGGACTACTAGAGTTTTTCATAAGAAATTTATTTTCATTGTCGTTATATATCATTTTAGTTTTCCAGACCACCTCATGTTTCAGATTAAAATGACCTTTTTATGTAAAGAAAAAAAATAAATAAATTAAAGAACATGCTTAAACTCGAAGTACAATTTTATAGAGAGAAAATATGAAGACCGTAATATGTACATGTTCGTCACAAATAATTAGAGTAACTTTAAAGCATATTTATACACATTCTTTAGAAAGTCAGCCTCCCAATATTTGCAGCTATGTCTCTCCTTATATAAGGCATGTAGTCCCGCATCTTTTCTCCATCAAATCTTCAAAATAACTCTTAAGAACAAAGAGAAGTTTTTGAGGCTTAAACACACCAAACTTAAAATGGCATTCTCGAAGAGACTCGTTTTCACGATGATCTTTGCGGTTTTTGCGATAGTTAAGCCATCAGAAGCTGCTCTTGATGCTCACTACTATGATCGATCCTGCCCCGTTGCAGAAAAAATCATACTTGAAACTGTTAAGAACGCAACTTTGTATGATCCAAAAGTACCTGCTCGTCTCCTCAGAATGTTCTTCCACGACTGCTTCATCAGGGTATGCATATTCTTTTGGTCGTTGATATTCGATGCAACTAGATATGGGGTTGATGAAGATTGTTCGTAAATTATCTATTTGGGTTGTTGTAGGGATGTGATGCGTCCATTCTACTAGATTCAACAAAGTCAACCCAAGCTGAGAAGGATGGTCCACCAAACATCTCGGTTCGGTCATTCTACGTCATCGAAGATGCTAAGAGAAAGCTCGAAAAGGTTTGTCCTCGTACTGTTTCTTGTGCCGATGTAATTGTCATCGCAGCCAGAGATGTTGTCACCCTGGTGAGTTTTCTTAATAGACTGGTCCCTTTATGGTCTGAATATATATGGTTCGGTTAGAACCCTGACTCTCGCAATACTTCATATTTCTTAGTCTGGTGGTCCTTACTGGAACGTACTGAAAGGGCGAAAAGACGGGACCATTTCGCGAGCCAGCGAGACCATCAGTCTCCCAGGGCCCACGTTCAATGTTTCTCAACTGATCCAAAGCTTTGCAGCAAGAGGCTTGTCGGTGAAAGACATGGTTACACTCTCCGGGGGACACACGATTGGATTCTCTCATTGTTCTTCTTTCGAGGCCCGTCTTCAAAACTTCAGCAAGTTCCATGACGTTGATCCTTCGATGAACTTTGCATTTGCGCAAAGCCTGAAAAAGAAATGCCCTAGATCTAACAACCGAGGCAAGAACGCAGGGACTGTCTTGGACTCTACGACCACAGTTTTCGATAATGATTACTACAAGCAGATCTTGTCGGGGAAAGGAGTGTTTGGGTCTGATCAGGCGCTTCTAGGCGATTACCGTACCAAGTGGATCGTTGAGACGTTTGCTCGAGACCAAAAGGCTTTCTTCAGAGAGTTTGCAACTTCCATGGTCAAACTTGGAAACTTTGGAGTTAAGGAGTCAGGACAAGTGAGAGTTAACTCTCGCTTTGTCAATTAAAGCACAGCCCTACAGAAGAAAGGTTACTAATGAGAGTTTTCTTATCTTTAAATTTGTTTTCATTTAAATTTCATATATTATAATAATGTAAACTTGGCAAAAGTAACGACCTATTTTATACCATATTATATAGTTCCCTATGAGCTGAAGCGTTCGCTTACAATGTAAGTTTGTTTCTTGAACTTGAATGTTACTTGGGGTTTACCTCAGCTACGATACTCTTTCTTGAACCTTAAAAGACAGTTTCTCCACCTACTTAAGGCTCAGCTGAAACAGAATCATTCGTCTTGCTTGAATTTGCTTTGGATTTTTATTTCAGGCTGTTCCTGCTTAGATATATCAATAGTGTATAAAGCGTACACTTTCCATCTTCAAGAATCCGCTTAGGGAAATCAATTGACAACTTTGGTGTTAAAATTATTTCAAAAACCAAATTTGGGGAAAACAATGAAATTAGCGTGACAATTATTTTGCGATTAACATTATAGCTAGTGAAGAGATTGGGTTCAGTATTGATCTTCGGCCACTTTGTTTATTCTGAAATCAATATAATTTAAAAGATCTCATGAATTCTTTTTTTTTACCAAAGAAGCTAAATTAAGTAACTGTACCTACCGGTTCGGAAAGACCGGTGGTGAGAAATCACAAATTCAGTGATGAGTTATTTAAAATATGTATACAAGAGAAACCGGCAATTAGATGAGTATATTGAAATTGGTGTAGAGAAAAACAAAATCATCAAAGATTATAAGTTACAACACTAATAATGTTATAAACCCTAATCTATCTGTCGCTCTTTTTGTTATTGTGTGAACGAATGCTTAGACAAATTCTCACTTGTATTTGATTATATAAGGGAATCCGCTATGTCTTCCTTTTCTCTCCTCGTCTTCCATTTTGCTGAAACTGGCTTCTTTTCTTCTCTTAGGACCGTCTTCATTGTCAGACTTAAGACCCTTCGATAGGCCAAAATCATAGTTTAATGTGCCTGAAGGAGGAGCAAAGCCCGTCTCCAATAATAAATCTCCCCATCTCAACATGAGAAGCGGAGTTGATCTCGCAAATTTCAATGAATAGGTTTATAATACAATGAACTCGGCACTGCATGCATCTAATGATCTAATTGTTAGTCCATGAAGATCTACAACCTGTTTAAATTGCAACGAACCAAACAAACAAATCGATTTGCAGGAAATTCCTTGGATCCTAGATAGTGAATGCTTCATGATAAATGATTTTACTCTATCCTAATCAAAGTAGTATAGATGTGTGTCAATCCAATCTTAAGTGATCATGATGCAATGAGAATACAAGTATGAGCTTAATCTAAGTGCAATCGGTTTTGATATGTGAAATGAAGTAACAAGATAACACATGAGTAAAACATAGAATTATAAATCGATTGAGGAACAAAGAACCCATGGGCAGGGGTATTGACTTTGGATGACTAAGATCTAACTTAGAATGTTAACACTACAATCAATCCGGTTCTATTAGTCTAGACACACCATTAAACTACTTCTTTATCAAGATAAAAGTTCATTTGCTTTCAGTCACTAAACATCAATTGTTTTGGTCTAGTTAAATTAAACAATCATTAAAAACATGTCTATTAACTATCTAAACTTTCCTAACATCAATTGTCATTGGTTAAGCAAGTAAAGAGAATTATCACTTTGGTTCAGACATTTCATCGAACACCTTTCGGGTATAAATTTTCTAAAGATCTAGATCAAAGTGATCAAGTCTAATCTAGCATTAAAGACAAGAGATAATCATAGAGCATGAATGACCTAACATTAAACTCTCTGATCTATCACTTAATCACCCTAGATCACCCTAACCCATTAACCCTAAAGGTAACTACTCACTAGCGAACATGATAAACTCAAAAACCATAGATGATTCAGAGTTGATCATGTCTAATTATCCAGAATAATCAGTGAAACAAAAATAAGAGGATCAAAGAGGATTAAGGATTCAATCCTTTTCACCAAAAGTAGTATGTGTCTCCAGATAAAAACCAGAGTGTGCTTCCAATAGGTTTAAAAAGCTTAAATAGTAGCTTAAAAACGAACCGGGTCAACCCAACAACCTAGACCAACCCATAAAAAATAAGGTTTCTATGCCTCTAGAGACCTGTCCATCCCGCTACAAGAAGTTCGCTAGGACACTTAGTCGCCACCGAGTTTCAAAGGCCTGTAGCGACCTGGCTTGGTCGCTACGGCATCCGCATTTCCTTTGTGGGTCTGTAGCGGGAGTGGTCGCTACGCCTGGTCGCTACACCATTCACAGATTGCGTAGCGACCATGCCTGTTCGCTACACTCGTGCCAGACCTCACTTTTGCCCCAAACTTCATTTTAGCCTCAATTGCCTCCAAACTCACCAGTAGAGAACTCCAATACCTGATATAAACAAATGCGATGCAATGCAACCTAGACATGTCTAAATGTGAGTCTAAATGATGAAAATATGCAAGGAACGGTGGTCAAAACAATGTAAATATGTGAGATATCAACTCCCCCAAACATGTCTTTTACTTGTCCTCAAGTGAACTTTCAAGAACAAGCAAAAGAGAGAGGTTTGAAGTTGGGAGCTCAGAACCAAAAGATACACTTCCTAGCCTTCAACATCACATCCTAGGTAAATATAGCAAATAGCATGAGCAGACTCTCTTAGTACATTTTATCTTCTCAAGGCCTAAAAAGACTATTATGCCTCTACACTAGATGCAATACTCGTCAACAAACAAGTCTCTATACCAACACTCACATTCTTTGACAAATTAACAAAGCGAATCACTGCTAATGAAAACTTGATCTCATTCACTTGGCTTGGTAAGTGGAAATAGTTTAATTAGGATAGAAGAAGGGTTCAAATTCTTTGGTGACTTATAGTCAAGAAAAGGAGCTTGAACAATATGCAAAATTCTTCTAAGAAAAGGAGCAATTCATGCATACAATGGTTGTTCTCATCATTGTACCCTTTTCCAAACACTTTCAAACTCTCCTCTTTCTCTTGGTGCTAACCCTATCCCCTTTTTATCCAAAGACCCAAAAGGACACTCTTTCTCACTCACCAAATGAACTCTCTCTTTTTCTTTTATTTGAACCAACTAGAGATATCTTTTTCTTTTGTTTTCCTACTTAGCTCCATTCTTTTCTTTTTGTTTTCCCCAACCGTTTATTGTCTTTCTTTTTCCTATGGGGTTTTGCTTAAGGATGGAGCTTTTATTTTCTTTTTCTTTGATCCCTAGTGGCCATCTTTTTCTCATCTCTCTTTTAGCTCATTCCTATTACTTATCTCTCACCTCAAAACTCAAAAGCAAAGCTTATAAACACGAACACACTTCCCATTCCTAAATGCTAGCTCAAAAGAGGTCCTATTGCCAGCCAAAGATGAAAATAAGCCAATGTCACTCCCAATACTCTCAAGATTTTACACATGACAAACTATCAACAAAAGGCCTCACTTATGCAAATTCAATTAAGGTCTCAAAGATTGGTAAGGGTTAAAGGGTAAAGAGGTGACACTGGGTTTTCAGAGAGTGGTATAATTGATAGGGATAAACCCACATGTGTATAAGATCCATGACCAAGTATACAAGAGTCCATAAGCAAGGTAGATTAAGTTCATTAAGCCCTAGTTCATTTTGGATTTGGTTTCAAGAACAATGTCAATCTCAGCAAACAACCAGTTTCAAGAAGAGTTTTCAAGGCTCGAAGCTTGCAAGTCTTTCAAGATATGCTTAAGCTACTTGCTATGTTTAACTAGGGTGTCATTTTGAGTTGTAGATATGTTTTCTTTACGAGGCAATAACATCCTTGCTCCCTATGCAGTATGAATGCAATCTATATACTCTATAGTCAATCCTAACAATGAAATGATACAACCTAAATGATTTTTTTTCTTTTTTTTGATTTTTAAATGCGAATAACTATAAAAATGGAAAGACACAATGGAAAAAGGCAAAATAAACATGGTTAAATACTTGGTACTCCCCCCAAACTTGAATAACACAGTCTATGTGTAGTCAAGAGAGAAAGAGATACCGAAGAGAAAAATGCATATTTACAATGATAGAGGTATGAAGATACCTCAAAATGAATCAGAGGCAGTGGCCTCCTCGTTGTGCTCGTCCTCGCTTCCGCCATCGCCATCTTCACTCTCTTCTATGTCTTGCAGGTTGCCTATCTCAAAGCCTTCGTCTTCTTCGTCGGAAGTGTCTGTGTATGAATGCCCCCTTCCATGAAAAGGCTGTCGGAGAGGCTCTGGAGCAAATTTCTCAGCCATGATGAGGTCTTCTGCTTTACAGCCTCTTATCCTGCTCTAACCAGAACATCGGTGACTCTCTTCATAAACCTTGCTGAGGATGCATCATTCTTTTTTACTGTCTTCTTCAAGGCTTTGTATTTGGCCGACAACTTTTGAATGGTTCTATTCTAGATCTTGTTCCATCCCTTAAGCTTCCCAATGTACTCCTTGTCATCGCGCAAAGGACCCTTCAGAAGGGCTCCACTGTGGGGCGTGAAGTAATATTGGGAAGGACCATAGAGTGTGCGTTCCTCCTCTTGGATCTCAGGTGCATCTCGTGAAGTGGATGTCAGTATAGGTGCTGTAGTAGCAGTGGCAGCATCATATGAAGATAGACCGACAGTGGATCGTCTCGCTTTTCTCATGCGATCAGGGACGGTTTTAAGTGGACCGTGTGGGCCAATCTGGAGATCTATAGGGATGTCGAATGAGATGTTGTGCTTGCTACGTACCATGAGAACCCGCGGCTTTGGTAGGAGAAGCTCTTTATTCTTAAATTCGATGTAGAAGGAATAGACATGCTGGTCTTGAAACATCCCTGAAAGATATTTGGTCCTCTTCATGTAAGGACCATCCATGTATAAAGGGTCCTGAGGAGTCTCACTATGGATGGGGACTCCTGCGGCTTTGAGCAGTGGTGTGATTAGGCCGCGGATGCTCAACTAAGGTGTGCTATCAGGTTAATCCAAGTTCAGTCCTGGTCGTATTTTAGTCTCCTCACGAAGAAAACCACTCTCCCAAAGTCTGCAAAAATATCTTCGTCATCAGTGTATAATGCCTCTCGCGCAAACAATGGTATAATCCCCATGGACATCATTGTCAACACATCGTCCAGAACATTCCCAAATTCTCGTCGGGCAAAGAGAGTGTTGGCTAAGATGTGGTCGACATATCTGATCACAGGGTTTCGAATGTTGGAGTTCTTGTTTCTTTGAGGATCATGACCAAACGCTGCAATAAGAGGCTAGAGTCTGTCGGGGATGTTGTAGTTCCGAGGAAGATCGTTGTGTTTGTTATCCTTGAACCCCTTGATATCGCTGATCTCCTTGTAACTGAGTTTGTAGAGCTTCCCTTTCACCTTGAATTGGATTCTTCCAAACCCAAACTCAGCTGGTCCATCTCTAAGGGGCGACACTTCCAGTGATGACAGGAAGTGTCGTGATGCTTCTCTATACATAGGTTGAGCTTCCATTGTAAGGAGGGATTGGAGTCCCATGCTCTCCAGTATCGGAAAGACTCCATCATAAAGCCCTGTTTCCTGGAGGAATATCGGGCAGGGAAATCTCGTTAGTGCCCACGCAAGTTCGTTCTGGAGGTGACTGAACAGCTGAGATTTTGTTGGGATGACTGATCTATCCCTTTCCTTTGCTGTGCCTTTCACTTTCCCTTTTACTTTGGGTTTCTTAGCCGTCCTTGGGGGAACAAGACCCTCTTCGATCTCCCTCTCCATCTTTTCAGCTTGCTTTTTTTCTCGCTCAACCTCATCTTCAGTCCTCTGTCGTGGGTTTCGGCTACTGGTGATTCTCGTTGATCAGGTTCTCGCCATTAGTACCTGAAATTAAACACTAAGAGTAGTATGAGGACAATGTCGAGAGGTTCCAGATATCACAAATAGCCAATTTAACGTATTGATTGAAGAATCAAAGTTATACAAAACAAGACATATCAATCTCAGTCCAAGAATCAATCTTTCACCAAAACAAGTGCTAAATGAATTAGAATGAAGTGAACTCTTAACAGTAGGTATAGAACCACTTGATTGGAACCAATCCAAGCAAAACCATCCATTTTCCCCAAAGAAAAAATTATTTCTCAAGAACACCAAAAACCCTAATTCCTAAATTCTCAATTCACACTCATCTACCACAAAATTTATCAATCCAAAGCCACATACAAGCATATAAGAACATGGATAACTTGTTTTCAACAGAAAATCGGACATGCAACAACTTTTGAAAAGTTGAAAAATTTTCCATGAAGAAGATCAACCCGAAAATTTCATACCGTTGCTTGATTGAGTGCCAAGATGGAAGATATGGGTTTAGGAGGCAATTTCGAGTTCGTAGCAAGTTGAACAAGTGAATTTGGTGGAGAAATGGGGGAATTTGGTTGTTGTGGTCTTGAGAGAGTTTTTTTGGTTTTGTTTTGGGAAAGAAGAGGGGAAAGTGAGGGGGTGAGGAGGGTTAAATCGAGTGGGGGGGGGAAGGTCTTTTGGTTTTTGGTCCAATTAGACCGGTTTAGAGTTAAAAATAACTTACCTGGGCCATGTAGCGACCTGGCTTGGTCGTTACGTGAGGTATCTACGGCAGCCGCAGGCACGCCTGGACCCATAGCGACTTTATTTGGTTGCTACGCCTGGTCGCTACACCTCTCGCAAATTTTGTAGTGACTTGTTGTGGTCGCTACGGTCTGGTCGCTACGACCCTTAACCGGATTTCATCTTCGAATCTGTAGCGACCAGGTAATGTCGTTACGCCTGGTCACTATACTACTCGGAAATTGCGTAGCGACCTGTCTTGGTCGCTATGTGAGGTCGCTACAGACGGTGAAGTCTTGAAAATTTGAAAGCATTTCTTTTCTCACCTTATCATCTTTCACCCCTGAAAAGACTCACTCACTAACATCAAATAGTCCAAAAAGTATAAAGATAAAACTAAAATAGAAGATACTAGAATGTATACAAAGATAAACATGGGAGTTCCTCCCAAGTGAGCTTGTTTAAAGTGTCTAGCTTGACTTCCTCTTTTCTTTTGGTTAAGCAAAGTCCGGATTGGAGAGTGAAACTGAAGTTCCTTCCCCTTCACTTGAAATCCCCAAGTAGAGCTTAAATCTTTGTCCATTGACTGTGAAGTCTCTTCCATCCTTACACCACAACACTATTGCTCCATAAGGTTTCACTTCTTTAACCTTAAAAGGACCTGACCATCTTGATTTGAGCTTCCCAGGAAACTGCTTTAACCGAGAATTATAGAGCAGCACCTGATCCCCAGCACTGAACTCTCTCTTAAGGATTTTCTTGTCATGAACAGCTTTAGTCTTTTCCTTGTAGATCGCTGAGCTTTCATAGGCATCAAGACGTAACTCATCAAGTTCACTCAGCTGAATCAACCTCTTCTCCTGGGATGTCTTGATGTCAAAATTGAGAAGTTTGACTGCCCACAAGGCTTTGTATTCAAGCTCCACTGGAAGATAACAAGCTTTCCCATAGACAAGGTTGAAAGGTGTGGTTCCTATAGGAGTTTTGTAGGCTTTCCTATAAGTCCATAGTGCATCGTCAAGCTTGATGGACCAATCTTTGCTTGTTGTTCCTACTGTCTTTTCCAGGATGGATTTGATTTCTCTGTTGGAGATTTCCACTATTCCACTTGTTTGAGGATGGTATGGAGTTTCCACCTTGTGTTTTACACCATTCTTCTTGAGAAGATTCTCAAACAACTTGTTGATGAAGTGAGTGCCTCCATCACTGATCACAACTCTAGGGACTCCAAAACTTGGAAAGATAATGCTCTTGAACATCTTTAGAACCACCTTAACATCATTGGTTGGACTTGCTATGGCTTCTACCCATTTCGAAACATAGTCAAAAGCCACAAGGATGTAAGTGTTCCCAAAGGAGGATGGGAATGGTCCCATGAAATCGATGTCTCATACATCAAATACTTCAACTTCCGGGAGAGGGTTTTGAGGAATCTCATTCTTTTTGGTAATATTCCCTCTTCTCTGGCATGAATCACATCTTGATACAAAGCTTTGTGTGTCCTTGAACATGTGTGGCCACAAAAATCCAGCTTGTAGAACCTAAGCAACAGTCTTGAAGGTGGCAAAGTGACCTTCATAGGATGACCCATGACAATGTTCAAGGATCCCTTCAACCTCTCCTTCAGCTACTACTCTTCTATAGAGTTGATCCCTACAATGTATACAGAGATAAGGTTCATCCCAGTAGTACCTCTTCACATCCTTGTAGAACTTCTTCTTAGCATAACCTTCTAGTCCCAATGGCTCATTTCCACAAGCTAAGTAGTTCACCAAATCTGCGTACCATGGTTCATTCTCTTCAGTTGCTTTAATCTCTTCAAGCTTCTTCTCAGTCTCACAAATCTTCATAACCGCCCTGATGGCCATAATCTGTTCTTCTGGAAGGCTTTCATCAATGGGAATACCACAATCAACTTTCATTCGAGACAAATGATCAGCTACTACATTCTCAACTTCAGGTTTGTCTTTTATCTCAAGATCAAATTCTTGTAACAACAGACTCAACCTCAACAATCTTGGCTTAGCATCTTTCTTTGCAAAAGGTGTCTTAGCGCAGCATGATCTGTGTAGACTATCACCTTAGAGCATACCAAATAGTTTCTATTCTTATCCAAAGCAAACACTATGGCAAGAACCTCTTTCTCAGTTGTAGCATACTTCATTTAAGCCTCATCAAGAGTTCTACTTGCATAGTAGATGACATGAGTCTTCTTATCTCTCTTCTGCCCCAAGACTACTCCCACAGCATAATCACTAGCGTCACACATAATCTCAAAGGGAAGATCCCAATCTGGTGGTTGAACAATGGGGGCACTGATAAGTTCACTCTTCAACTTCTTGAAGGCTTCAAGACACTCCTCATCAAAGTTAAAGATAGCCTCTTTGCATAGTAGTTTTTTCAGCGGTCTAGCTATCTTTGAGAAGTCTTTGATGAACCTTCTATAGAACCCGGCATGGTCTAGGAAGCTTCTGATGTCCTTTACCGATCTTGGTGGAGCTAACCCAATCATCATGTCAATCTTCTCCTTATCCACTTAGATTCCTCTCTCTGAGATATTGTGTACCAGAACAATCCCTTCTTTTACCATGAAGTGGCATTTATCCCAATTAAGCACAAGATTCGTCTCCTCACATCTTTTCAAAACCCTACATAAATTAGACAAATACACAGCAAAAGAAAATCCATAAACAGAGAAATCATCCATAAAGAGTTCCACAACATCGTCAGTAAGATCAGAGAATATAGACATCATTTCTCTTTGGAAAGTTGCTGGTGCATTACATAGCCCAAATGGCATCCTTTGATAAGCAAAGGTACCATAGGAGCATGTGAATGTTGTCTTTTCCTGATCATTGGGGGTGTATGGGTATTTGGAAGAAACCTGAGTATCCATCAAGAAAAAAATAGTAGGGGTGGTTTGAAAGTCTCTCAAGCATTTGATCATTGAATGGTAAAGGAAAATGATCCTTTCTAGATGAAACATTAAGTTTTCGGTAGTCATTGCATATTCTATGACCAGTTATGGTTCTTGTTCTTTTGGGTATCAATTCATCCTTATCATTCCAAATGACAGTGATACCACCCTTCTTGGGAACTACATGCACGGGAGATACCCAAGTACTATCAGAAATAGGATAAATCACTCAAGCATCCAAGAGTTTAAGAATCTCTTTCTTAACAACATCTTTCAAGTTGGGGTTCAACCTTCTTTGATACTATATAGAAGTCATTGATTCGTCCTCTAGATGTATCATATGCATGCACAAGGAGGGTTATATCCCTTTGATGTCTTCAATTGTGTAGTTTATTGTTTTTCTATACTTTTTAAGCTCATTTAAAAGTGTAGAAAATTCTTCTTCATTTAGTTAGCTACTAGCAATGACAGGATAGGTTTTATTAGTACCAAGAAAGGCGTACCTTACACAAAAGGGGAGGGGTTTAAGCTCCACTTTGGGTGCCATGAGCTCACTCCAATCATCTTTTTGAAGATCCTCTTTTAAGGCGGTTGGGAAACATGGCTAACAACTTGAGACAACTCTTGGAAATTGCCTGCTCCATTCAGTCCCTTGTGAGAATCCAACATCCTCATATACTCTTTGCTATCCTTGTCCTCAATCATTTGGAACTCTTTATCAACTGTTAGAGCATGTTGAAGAGAGTCCTCGAGTTCCATCTCTTCTAGGAACTCATCAGGTAACACATCCATAACCTCAACGTAGAAGGCTTGTCCTTGGATGGTAGGTTTCTTCATCATCTCATTAACAATAAAGTGAAGAGTGTTCCCCTCCCCAAGATGAAGATCAATCTTACCATCTTTAACATTAACAATAGCTCCATCGGTAGCTAAGAATGGTCTTCCCAAAATCAACGGGTCCTTGGGCAGTTCATCCATCTAAAGCACCACAAAATCACTGGGTATCTGACAGTTTCTAACCATAACCGGTAGATGTTCCAGGATGCCTATTGGGAGCTTAACAGAGCGATCAGCCAGTACTAGGGAGATCCTACACTTCTTGTAATGTGTAAAGCCAAGCTTCTTCGCAATAGACAAAGGCATGAGGATGACACTTGCTCCCAAGTCACATAGACATCTTTCAAAAGAAAGAGGTCCAATGGCGCAAGGTAGAGTGAAACTTCCCGGATCTTCAAGCTTCTTTGGGACAGTCAACCTTTGAATAATGGCACTGCACTCATGAGTAAGAACCATCATACCTTCCATCTCCTTTTTTTTTGAGTTACAACATCCTTCAAGAACTTGTTGTATTGAGTGATCAACATGAAGGCATCAATAATGGGCATGGTAATCTGAACTTCACTCATTTGCTTCTCAAACATGGTCTTGTACTTCTCCAAAAGTTGTTTTTTGAATCTGTCTGGAAATGGAAGTTTTGGCTCATAAGGAGGGGGAACGAATGTAGACTGTGTTGAGGAAGAAGTCGCTTCATCTTTGTTCGATGCTTTCTTTTCTTCCCCAACCTTTCCTTTACCTTTAGCATCGACAATCTTTTCCATGATATCCTCATTGGTCTTCACATCAACAATCACAACCTCATCGTCTAGATTGATGGCTACCTCCCCATATTGCTTCTCATCATCATTGAGGAGAACTCTTGAAGGTAATTCTCTGCCACTTCTCAACGTGATTAAGTGCATTGTCTCCTTAGGATTCTGCTCAGATTTTCCAGTTAATGATCCAATTGGCCTTTTAAGTTGGAGCTCATGGTAGCGAATTGATTCTCCAAGGCCTTGAACTTGTTGTTGAGTTCATTGTAGGTCCCATCAATCTTGGTGTGGATGTTCTTTAACTCATCTCCAATGGTTTTCTCATTTCTCGCTTGAGAGTCGAGGAGCTGCTTAAACATAGATTCCACACTTGTATCTCTAGGTTGAGCCTGTGAAGAACTTCCTTGAGCTTGAGTAGACTGATTGCCTTTGGATGGAAAACCTGGAGGGTATGGTTGCTTGGGTGGGTAACCACTTTGCTGGTAGTTGTTTGGATACTGGGCTTGTTTGGATAAGGGTTTTGGTATGGAAAGTTGGGTTCTTTCCTGTACCAATGTCCGTTAGCGTTGATAAAACATAGCTCTCGTTGTCCTTCCAAACCATCAACTTCATTAACCTCTAAAACTTCTTCTTGGCCCTTCTTGCCAACAAAGTTCACCTTTTCCTGTTTAGATCTATCCAGAAGGAGCATGTCGAGCTTATCCTATAGAGATTTCAGTTCTTTTCTTGTATTGGAGTCCTCACCACCTCCACCTCGGTTCTGCCTATCGCAATCATCATTGTACACTGAATCACTTTGTCCCATGTTTTCAATAAGTTCCATGCAATCTTGAGCTATTCTTCCCAAGAAGAAACCATTACTGGCGGTGTCTAACATGCTTTGATACTTAGGCAAAACTTCTGTGTTAATTAGATCTTGAACCTTTCCCATGCTTCAACAAAACTCTCAAGGTTTTTTTGTTGAAATACAGAAATCTCATTTCTCAGCTTAGCAGTTCTGGATGTGGAGAAATTTTTTATAAGGAAGACCCGTTTACATTCTTCCCAAGTGTTAATGGACCCTTGAGGTAAACTCTTCTCCCAAAGGTGGACTTGTCTCCCAAAGAGAAGGGAAACAATCTTAGTTTGAAAGTGTCTTCAGAGATACCATTGATCTTCGTCGTGCCAACTTGTGAAGTTATCTAGGTGGTCAAGGGGATCCTCCAAAGTGATACCATGGTATTTGTTAGCTTGGATCATGTTGATCAAGCTGGACTTGATCACAAAGTTGTTGTTCTCCACTGCTGGTGCTCTGATACCCGATTCCCATGAATGTTGGGCTGGTCATATGTTCCGATCGCCCTAGATTGGCGTTGAGGATGTTGCTGCCAAAGGTTTGCAGCTCCTTGGCCATGTCCATCTTGAGGTTGTGGTCCATGGTTGTCAGCTCCATTGGAACCTTCTTGATGAGGGTTGTGCTGGTTGACATCCATTTCGAACTCCAACCTGTCGAAAGGAATCAATTGTTCTTCTCTTCTCTTCTCTTTCTTGCTAACTCTCTCTTTAAAGCCCTGATGTTGTCTACTCGTGGAACAAGGTCTGTTGGTCCTCTTTTCCGCAGAATCTAACACCCTAGCACCCTAAGCTAACATATCCGACTACTCGGCCATATCACAATAAAAAATAGACAAAGATTCTGAATAATACGACCTGCGATTAAAAGATAATGAAAAAATAGGGTTCAGGATGATCTTCTTTAGGTTAGAGAGATGAAGCCTTCTCCAAGGTAGCAAATCGCCAAAAACCTAAGCTCTAACGTCTGGTTATTGTGTAAAACTAGCGTCCCCAAATAATAGAAAGAGGAAAAGAATATATATTAAGGTCACATGCGGCTGGAATCAAAAGATAAGGAAACTAGGGAAATTCCCAAAATAGTATCTTGGTTTCCTTAAATATCGGGACAATCAAGCGGCTGCTCTGCTTGGGAGCACCCATCAGGTTGCTCTGTTCTTCTTTATGCGAGAAACATCAACTCTTACTCTTTTTCCTCATATATTGCTCCAAGGGCGTCCATGCCTACTGCAGACCTGAATTGAATCTAAATAGACAATAAATACTTGAGAATGACTAAAACAATTAGGAAAACGTCTGCACAATCTGTCAAAAGCACAACATAACAATTCCCTAAGACTTAGATCCCTGTTTATCCTCAAACAAAATCACTTACATAGAAAAGGGAGAAAGGTTTGATGGTGTTGGAACTCGCCACTTCTCAGCAAACATACCTTAACCACAAATATTTGAGAAATACAAGCAGTAAAACTAGGACAACACACCCTTACCAAACCCCATTGAACACTATTTAAACCGGTCTCCAGACTCTATATCTCAAACCTGGAAATATCACACCTTCCATACAAATCTCCTTACATTAAATTAAGAGCGGCGTAAGCTTCTCATCACATGCACTATTCATGGTAAACAATGCTAGGTGTAAAACATGCCATTTAAGTACTTTGGTGGAGCTAATAAGTGATTAGGGGTTACTGATATGTCATGGATTTTACATGTTCTTACCCATGATATGTATATATATATATACATATATGTTTTTAGAGTTTTTTATATGCATTTGGAGTTGTTTTAGAGTCTTTACAGGTCTAGGTACTTATTGCGAACTTGGAACTTTAGGATCATTTTGGAGCTTTGAAGAAGGTCTCCTGAAAAACAGAAGTCGGAAACTGTTGACTAATGGCCGTCGATGGATAGCGCAGCTGCGTAGTGTTTTATGATGATTTGAAGAAATTACAAATCTCACCCAGAAGTTCCAATATTTGCAAGACAAGTCCCAACCCGCATTTTACACTATTTATAGAGTTTTTATTAGTTTTGTAACCCTAGGTCATCACACACCATTCCATAAAGAGAGAGCCGGGATTGGATAGAGAGATCGTCATATCATTTATAGAGAATATCTTGAACTCTCTGTTTCTTTACTTTTTTTGTTATATGTAATTTATTCAGATTTTAATTATGTTCTTTATAATCATGTCTGAGTAATTCAATTGTTAGATTTAGGGTTCTTCAAAGGTAGTCTATGATTGTTCTTATTGCTAGAAATAAGACTGGTCACCGAAAACCTAGATCTTAGGATTGATTGGCGCAAGTGAAGGCTTGGTCAATTACCTGAACCAAAATTTAGATGATCTAAGCTACTCGATGCATACAAGAGTTGATCTAATAGATTAGAGAGCTTATCAATCCTTGTCACTGAATTTGTTAGAAGTAGCATCGATCAACGGTACATCATGACCATTGATCAACGCTCCTGTACGGATTAACGATCGGTTAACCTGAGTTTGAGTTTAGAGATATACTTAAATAAACCCCTGGTAAATTATTTAGTTACTTCCTCATCCTACCTAAGAATTCCCTTAAGTCTAATATATATCCCTATGATAAAACCTACAAACCAATCTTGCAATCATTTTACTGCTTATTAATCTTTGTCTAGCTTTATTACAAAAAAATAAATCTGTTGTGCAATCTTAGAATCTCTGTGGATTCGATCCCTAAGTACTACAACTGAACCTCTTATTTTACAGAGTAATCAATGGGTAATTTAAGCACATATCAAATTTGGGGCCGTTGTCGGGGACTATTTCCTATTAACATTAGATTTAGTTTAGAATATAGTCTAGACTTTTATTTTTCTGTTGCTATTCAAAATCTTTTCCTTTTCCTGATGATACATGTACCTTTGGAAGAGAATACAGACTCTGGCGACAAGCGCCAATTGACGCCATGACAAATGCAGTGATCGATGGCTGTCCAGAACAATCGGGCGATTCTCTTCCATCAGCATTGAGGGATACCGATCAGCCGGAAGTAGGTAAGTCCCCTTTTCTTATAAAAATAATAAGGAATTAGTCCTAGACGATCCAATGGTTCATGCATGCAACGAAACAAACGAACTCATTTATAAGAAGGATTCAATCCCTAACCAAATCACAAAACTTTAAATAAGATAAGACACCAAAAGGTAATCGAAAAATATCTACTTTCAATCAAAGAATTCGTAAACCTTTCAAAAACGCTTGGGAAAGGTTTAAAGAGTACCATCAAGAATGTCCACATGCTGGCTTCTCAGAACCCCAACTCATCAACAGGTTCTATAGAGGATTGAAACTAAATTATCAAACCACGCTTGACATGGCCAGCGAAGGAAAATTCAGTACTATAAACCCCAAAAATGCCAAAAGGTTAATCGAAAATATAGGCTCAGGAAAAACCTTCGAGAAATTCGATACTGTAGAGATGGAACGAATAACATCCTCAGAGGAGAGACACTTAACTGAAGCGAAAACAGCTTTAGCATCAGTATATGCTCTTCTAGGTAGACGGGATCGTTCTCAGGCATATGTCAAAAATTGGGAAACCTCTCCTAACAAATAATTCACCATTTTGATGAGCCTCGAGGACAGACCATTCGTACTTATTAGTATTAGGTTCACTAGAAACCACGATTTAACTGTAAAGACGAGATAAAGTAGTACAATGTCAAAATGAATCAAGTTTGTACAGAAAATCGTAAGGTTGCCGCTAATGTCAACGAGAAATTAGATTTAATATACTCAAAATTAATGGAGAAATTCAAAGCTCCGAGTGAACAAATCAAGAGGATTGGCATTCAAGTCGCGCACAACAATGTATCTATAAGGAGTAAAGAAGAACTTCTACTTGGAAAAGCTTACACTAACCCTAGACGCCGAACAACGGCAAGTTGAGAAGTGGAAAACAACTTAATCCAAGGACGAAGGAAGGCATTAAAATGGATGAATTTGTGGAAGTCACGCAAGACGGGAAAGAAGACCAGCAACCATTATCACTTGAAAATGAAGATGACGTTTTTTCCAGAAGCAGAGGAATCTGACCAAGTTGAAGGAATAGAGGAATCAAATTGCGAGCTGATATAAAAATTGATCGATGCCCTAAACAGAACGTCGATCGACGGTCCATCCCTCTGATATGTTGTGTTTTTGACACATTTTCATATGTTTTTTAAAGTGTTTTACGGTCTTTATCGAGTCAATTTAGTCCTTTTTGAGTCAATACAGGTCTGGAGTAGGTTAAGAGGCTCTAGGTGGGACACATGAAGAAAAGAATGAAAATTAGAGTTTTTCTGCGTTTAAACCGAGCGGAGCAACCTGACGA
The DNA here is from genome assembly GCA_905132885.1 of Moricandia moricandioides. Classification (NCBI taxonomy): domain Eukaryota; kingdom Viridiplantae; phylum Streptophyta; class Magnoliopsida; order Brassicales; family Brassicaceae; genus Moricandia; species Moricandia moricandioides. The sequence continues at coordinate 128,614 of CAJHQQ010000798.1, forward strand.
GTGCTCCCGAGTGAACGGAGCAGCCGAATGCCTGCTCCCGCGACAGAGATTTTTAAGGAAACTTCTAATATTTTGGGACTTTCCCTAATCATCTCTATTTTATCTCCTGCAGCCGCCGGAGACCTGCAATATATATTTTCTGATTTCTATAATTTTTCTAAGACAATTTTACACAAGAAACCAGACCCTAGATTTTCTTTGGCGAATTGTAACCTAGAGAGAGAAGGATCTCTAGATCCTTGGCAGAAGATTTCTAAACCCTCTTTGTTTTATCATTATTGATTCAGACATGTTTTCTTCATCTATGATCTATGTGGTTTCTTTTGTTATGGCTGAGTAGTCGGCTTGCTTAGTCTAGGGTGTTAGGGTGTTAGATCCGTGACCTTCACATAAATAAGTTATAAATCGATTGTCTTCATTCATAGCTGTTCTTATTGGTTGCTAGACATAGCATGAATGAGCATTACATCCCTAACCTGCGATAGTAGATGTTAGGGTGTATTGTGAACATATCGGACTCGATCTCTAATGCTTGTGGTCACGCTTCAGCCCAAACGAGAGTTTAGGACTGCTGGGGTCGATCCACAAAGGGAGAAGCACCACGAATGTGGGTTGTTCTAACTTGAGTGATCCGAGTTCTAGACTAGCTTTAAACTGAACTTGAATAATTGTTTGTCTCATAAGTGTTTACACCTTATCAAAGCACCCTAGGCTAGCATTATTTATAACCTGAATTCTGACCACCTTGCACTCTGTTCCTGATATCTGCGAATTTTCAGTTTAGAACCCTCGATTGTTTTAGCTTGAAATTGAACCCATAAAAGTAAAGTGTAAACTGGTCCTCTGGAATTAAATCATATATATTACAACAACCACTGTTAACTTGACAGTAGCAAGATCCAATTTTAGTGTATCAAGTTCTGGCGCCATTGCGACGGGGACCAGATTTTTACCTTTATTTTTCGGCGATATTTCTAGTCTAAGACTTTAAGACCTCTAACTTTCTTTAGCTTTTTGCTTGCAGCTAATGTTCCAGGTTTATGTCCAGTAGAAACAGTCAACTCAACACTTCAAGTTCATTAATCACACTCAGCAACAAGGAGCTAGCAAGATTAGAAAGAACCAACCGACAACAAACAAGGCCGGCCAACGCCACAATGAGCGACTACGGCAATCAAGATGATAACCCCGCTGCAATGAAACAGATGCAGAAGAAGATGCTACAGATGCAGCAAACTTTCCAGGCGCAGCAGCAGTCTGCTCAACAAGCCGCGCAGGCTGCTCTGATCGGAGAGAGAAAACTACCGCGTAACTTCCCCACCACGCGCTCTGCCATTGCTCCACCGCCAAGTACCAGGCAAGAATTTGAGATCAAGCCTGCCATTATCAACCTGGTACAGAGAAACATGTTACATGGGTTACCAGCTGAGATACCAATGGAGCACATTGAAGCTTTTGAAGAAATCTGCACCATGACTCGCTCCAATGGAGTGTCGCTTGATTTTGTCAAATCCATGTTGTTCCCTTTCTCTCTAGCTGACAAAGCTTCAAGATGGCTGAAGTCACTTCTTCCTGGCTCTCTCACTACATGGGAACAAGTTAAAGCAGCCTTCTTAAGCCACTTATACACAAAGGCAAAAGCAGTTGCTCTCAGGAACAAGATCTCCTCTTTCAAGCAACATGCTAATGAACCATTTTAATGAAGCATGGGAGCGGTTCAATGAAACCCTCAGGAAGTGTCCTCATCACGGATTTGATAATGCACATTTTGGGAAACTTCTATGATGGTGTGGACTGGCAGTTCCGCAATGCTCTAAGCTCTGCGAGCAAGGGAGATTTCATGACTCAAACTACTGATGGAGAATTTGAGCTGATAGAGAACATGGCTGCTAGCTCAGTGAACAAGTACCTAGAGACCGATCGCTCCAAATTCAGTAGAATTTATACTAAGTGGAAGGATGAGCTAACCGCCAAGGTCGATCTGCACCTCAAAAGTAAAGAAGGGCAAGTCTTGTTCATGGAGGAAGCTACACCCGATAAAATAGCCCATGATCTAGCCGTAGACAGTGGAAAGAAGAGAGATGATCACCAGGAAGTTCTCTACATCAACGGGCAAGGGTATGTTCAGAACCATATCTACTACCAAAACCCCAGCTACAGGAACAACTTTAACCTGCTATCTTATCGGAACAACAATGTAGAGAATCCTGCGGATCAAGCGCAGAGTAACCAAGCAAAAGGTGCTAATCAGCAAATAGGTTATCCCCAAAATTTCCAAGGTAAAACCTTCATCTTCAGTCAAGCTCAGAATCGTTTCCAAAATCTGAGCCATAACCAGCAGAACACGCAGAGCAATCAGCAAGCTGCTCGAGCTTCCACGAGCGGCACACAAGATGAGCTGAAAGGTCTGGGTATGATGATGCAGCAACTCTTGCAAGGTCAGCAAATTCAGAGCAAGGAATTGAATCAAGTCACCGCGGACATAAACACTAGGATGGACAACTTGTTCACTGAGGTAAACTCTAAGTACGATACTGTTGTGAATCACATAAGAAATATGGACGTTCAGATTGCCCAAACAGCTGAGAATCTCAAGAGGCAGCAAGGGACGCTCCCTGGAAAAACAGATAAAAGTCCTAGGGCGGAGCAGCTGTTTTCTGAGACTGCTTTAGGCGCAGAAGAGAGATCAGAGCACCCTGCTCCTAGCGAACCTGCTGAGACTCCACCAGCTCCGATCTATGTTCCTAAGGTTCCCTATCCAATTCCAATTAAACATCTGATGGATCCCATCAGTGCAGAGCAGCTGGCTGGATTTAGGAAGATGGTGAGAAGGCTTCCTAAAAAGATATCATTTGAACATGCTTGGGAGATTCGTCAATTGCATATGTTCTTCAAAAACTGTAGAGAGACTCGAGAGGAAATTGAGGAACTCTTTATTGAAGCATTGAGACAAGAACCCAAGGTATTGCCTAAGCTTGATGATCATGGAAATTTTGTTTTCCCATGTTCCGTTGCAGGAGTTGAATTCAAGGATGCTCTTTGTGACTCTGGGTATAGTGTGAATCTTCTCTCAAAGGTGATTGTAGAAAAGCTGGGTAATGTTGATGTTGAGCGTTCTCAAATGACTCTTGCTTTTGCAAACTCTTCCAGAGCAGTCCCCTATGGTACCATTCGCAGCATTCATGTCGAAGTTGGGGACTGTATTATGCATACTGAATTTCAGATTGTTGAGATGAGCAAGGACTATCAGATGCCTTTGATCATTGGAAGACCATTTATCGCTACAGTGGGAGCAATCATCGATATGCCTAATAAGAGAGTCTCCTTCTCCAACAACAACAAGAAGGTTTTCTACAAGGCTATCTGATATAGCCTATTTATTACCAGTTTTATGCCATGTTATAGGATCTATTTGGGGTCTATTGATATACTAGGAATTTTACCTATGATATATATATAGTATATTTGGAGTCTTTTATATGCATTTGGTATTGTTTTAAAGCATTTACATGTCTTGGTACTTATTGGAAGCAACTGAAGCTTTTGGACTATATTGAAGCAATTAAGATTGCCTGGCAAAACCCCAGAGTCGGATCCATATTTATGAATGGACCATCGATCGACTTTACACACTGTGCGTCGATTGACGATGAAGTCGGCAGAAAGATTGAGAAACTACAAGTTTTACCCAGAAGTCTCATTAATTGCAAGACAAGTCCCTGGCCAAAATTTAGACTATATATTAGAGTTTTCTATCTTTCCTAAGGCCTAAGCTGTATTATTCAGAAATCAGGGCAGCCACAAAGTTACACCAGAGTTTTTAGAGTTGGAACACATTGCTACATCTATTCGAGAGAAAGATCTTATCATCATTACAAAGAAGATCTTGAACTCCTTATCTTTTTACTCATTCTATTCTGTGTAATTTATTCATAATTTAATGATGTTGTTTATTGCTATGTCTGAGGAGTTCTCTATTTGATTTAGGGTTACTCAATGGTAGGGATGTTAATGTAGGGTAAAATAACCCAGCCCAGCCCAACCTACAAATAACCCAATCCAGTTTATACCCAACCCGCGAAAACCCATAAACATCAAGGATGGAATCTAAACCTAGAAAATAACCGAGTAGGATATAGGTTTACCCATGGGTATCCAAATTATTATTTTATTTATTCTAAGAAGATCATATAGAATATTAATATCATTAACGTTAGTTTTAATATTTAAACAAGATTTTGTAGTTTTGACGGGAAAACTCGTTTTGCGCATTTTTACGGTTTTGACGGGAAAACTCATTTTACGATTTTGGCGGGAAAAACTCATTTTTGGGGTTTTGGCAGGAAAATTCAATTTTGCGGTTTTGGCGGAAAAATTCATTTTTGCGGTTTTGGCAAAAGAACTCATTTATTCGGTTTACGCGGAAAAACTCATTTTGCGGTTTTGTCGGGAAAACTCATTTTATGGTTTTGGCAAAAAAACTTGTTTTTGCGGTTTTGGCGTGAAAATTCAATTTTGCGGCTTTAACGGAAAAACTCATTTTTTGCGGCTTACGCGGGAAAAACTCATTTTGCGGTTTTGACGGGGAAAGCGTGTTTTTGTTGTTTTGGCGGAAAAACTCATTTTTGCGGTTTTGACGGGAAAACTCGTTTTTGCGGTTTTGACGGGAAAACTTGTTTTTTCGGTTTTGACGGGAAAACTCGTTTTTGCGGTTTTGGCGGGAAAAACTCATTTTTTGCGGTTTTGGCGGGAAAACTCAGTTTTGCGGTTTTGGCGAAAAAACTCATTTTTACGGTTTTGACGAAAAAACTCTTTTTACGGTTTTAGCTGGAAAACTCATTTTGCGATTTTGGCAGAAAAACTCATTTTTGCGGTTTTGACGGGAAAACTCGTTTTTGCGGTTTTGACGGGAAAACTCATTTTTGCGGTTTTGGCGGAAAAACTCATTTTTGCAGTTTACGCAGGAAAAACTCATTTTGTGGTTTTGACAGGAAAACATGTTTTTGTAGGAAACTCGTATTTGTGGTTTTAGTGGCAAAACTTGTTTTTGCGGTTTTGGCACGAAAACTTGTTTTGGCGGTTTTAGCACGGAAACTTGTTTTTGTGGTTTTAGTGAAAAAACTCATTTTTACAATTTTTATATAATTTATTTAGAATAGTGAAAAACATAATAATATAATTAAAACCCATGGGTACACTATTACCCTTTTGTATTTACCCAACATAAATTTGAGTTTGAAATTTTATACCCATATTTAACCCAGTTAATTTTAAATGGGTAAAAACCCAACCCATTATTAGTGGGTTTGGGTAAACCCATGGGTAATTACCCATGTTAACATCCCTACTCAATGGTAGTAATGTATTGGTGATTTTATAGAATTGTTAGGGTAATCTTCATGGTTTTTTGATTAAGTTGCACTTAATGATGAGTTGAATTTGATCACTTCAATCTAGGAAATTAGGGTTCTATAGCGCAAGCAAGAACTTGGTTAGAAACTGGATCTATCTTAAACAATCTAAATAACTAGTATCAAACGAGAGTTGAATTAGAAGTTTAGAGAATCTATTAAACCACAAAATTAGTACTGTTTAATATGAGCATCGATCGACGACATCGTATTGCTATCGATCGACGCTCATCCGAGATGCGCGAGAGTGATCTCCTAAACCGTAAGGTTAAAATTCAGAAAGATACTTAATAAAACCCTATCAACCTATTAATCTGGATTATTAAAATCGACATGAGAATTTGCTCTAATTCTAACCTTCTAAATTAATCTTCACAAACCAAATCAATCTTAAAGATCGCTTTTATTGTTATTGTTATAATTCATCTAGCTTTAATTTGAAAACAATAAGTCTATTGTGCAATACTAGAGTCTCTGTGGATTCGATCTCTAAGAACTACACTGAACCTCTTATTTGAGAGAGTAAAGTGGGAATTTAGGGTTAATTTGAAAGTGAAATAAAACCCCACATAAAATTTGGCGCCGCTGTCGGGGACTCTTTCTTATTGCCATTTTGTTTTGAATATTGTCTAGATTTTTACTTTTCTGTTTGATAAATTATTATTTCCCTAAACCTTTTGACACAGGTACTTAAAGGAGAGAATATGAATTCTGGACAACAACCATCGATCGACGAAGCTCATCTGGAATCGATCGACATTTGTCCACTTCTGTCGGGCGACACTCTTCCATTACCATCAATCGATACCGATCTGCCGGAAACAGGTTAGTACGCCTTTACTGAATATGATAATAAGAAAGTACTCTAGATACAGCCAATGAATAATAAAAGAAACGAAGCAAGCAAAGTAATTTATTATCAGGAAGCTGCAAATAATTAAATCTCCAAAGAATGAAATAAAGCTTGAATTGACAATGCTCGAATACCTAAACCCAACAGAACTTATTCCAATAAGTCGGCGATTCGATTATCCGATAACCATGCTGGAAGCTCTGAACTTGATATCGATTTCCTAATTATGGCGTGAAAAATTCAGTTCAGTGGCTCTCCTGCTGAACACCCGAACGATCACATTGAGATGCTATAAGACATGGTGAACGACGATTTCCATCGCTGCAAGCTTTTTCCATTTTCTCTAGAGGGTGACGCCAGGAGGTGGCTGAACCAAATACCACCAGGATCCTTGAATTGTTGGGAAGAAATTCGAAGCGCTTTCATAAATCACTTCTTGACAAGGAGAGATATTGGGAAGCAAGAAGAGAAATATCCACTTTAGTTCAGGGTACTCACAAATCTTTTAGAAACTCATGGACTAGGTTTAAGAGCTACCAAATTTTGTGTCCGTACCAAGGATTCTCAGAAACCCAACTAATCAATACGTTCTAGAGAGGAATAAACCTAGACTATCAAACCATCCGTGATACAGCCAGTGACGGGAACTTCGGCACCCGAAGCCCTGTAAGCGCTAAAAGGCTGATAGAAAACATAGATTTAGGTCAAGCTTTCAAAATAAGAGACACCAAAAGGAAGGAACCACCATTGTTAACAAAGGAGGAGCACTCGATCCGAGTTAGAGAAACTCTGGCATCAGTTGCAGCCCTTCTGGACGGATATGACTGATCTCGATATTATGGTGAGAGCAATGCTGCCCCTTCCAACTTCGAAAAACAAGTTGAATTCTCTTCTGTGATGAACCGACACTATCAACGATTTAGTGAAGATGCTGGAGACTTTACAAGCAACTGCGACACCACTGTGAACAGATACGAAAGAAGTTCGAAGTCAAAAATGAACCAAACCTTCACATGAAACCCTAAAATAGCCGCCGACCTCAATAAAAAGTTAGATCTTATATACTCAGAAATGACTGAAAATTTTGAAACTCTGAGCGAACACATTAAGAGAATCGACAACCAAGTGGCGAGCAACCCTATGTCCATCAGGAGAAAGGAGGATTTTTTACCTTGTAAAACAGATGTTAACCCTAGGAGCCATTGCAGTGTCGTAGCTTTGCGAAGCAGTCGACAACTCACCCCTGACGTTAAAGAGAGTATCACCATAATTTGAAAAAATCACAACGAACGAAAACGAAAATGAAAAATTGCATCCCATCCCGCTCGAAATGTAGGAGAAAAACCCTGATATCTTCCCTATACCTGATTTACAAGAAAAATATTACGATCTTGAGGAATTAATTGTTGAACCTAAGGGAAAAGGCACAGACGCAAGAGACATCAATCAATATCCCTTATCGGACATCGTTCGACGCGCTGAGTCTATAATCGAACAACACTCGAATCATAGAATTGATCAACGCCCTGACCCAAAACCCACCAAACTGGTTAGGACAAAAGTTTACCATGCCAACGCTCCCTTTCCTCCGAAAAACGCTAAGCAGAAGAAGAAGCAGCTAGACAAATCAATATGCAAGAAAGCGTTTGACAAAATAAACATTGAGATGCCACTAAGTGATGCCATTGACATCTCGTCCACCATTAAGCAGTACGTGAAAGATGCAGCATCGCGAGGATTACATGAATCAGAACACTGCGTGAATGATGGTATCCAAAGATGTCAGTGAAATCATTAAAGGAAAAACTCCAGTTAAACTCCCTGATCCCGGTAGTTTCGTTTTAGACTGCACTATTAGCGTTGAGAGATTTCAAAAATCCCTCTGATTTAGGCTCTAGTGTAAACCTGATGCCTTGCTCCGTTGCAGCCACTCTCAGACTAACACAATTTCAACCAACCAGGATCACTCTCGTTTTAGCTGACAGATCCACTAGAATTTTGGAGGGTATACTTGAGGATGTACCCGTACGCATTAATAACTGCGATATACATGCAGATTTCATAAATATGAGAGAGAACCTCGAAATCTGATTATCATAGGAAGAACTTTCCTGGCCACCGCCAGAGCGATCATTGATGTCAGAGGGGGACGTATATGCCTCAACATCGGGAAGATACCAGTTGTTTTTGACATGGAAAAGATAATAAAACAACCTTTGATCGACGGTCAAACCTACCATATCGATCATCTTTCTGATCTAGTAGAAGAATCATTCATAGATATGTGCTCGAACGAACCGTTAGAAATAGTAAGCAAATCCACTGAAGGCGACATCCCTACGTTAGAAGCTCACATTAGAGATTATACAAGGTTAATGGACGCCACAGAAGAAATTTTCAATATCGACATCGAATATCTCAATCTGTCGACTACCGTCGATCGACACCCCGACGTCCCCATCGATCGACAGCGTATTACAACCGACGATTGGAGCAAAGCTAAAGCACCTAAAATCAAACTTAAACCACTTCCAACTGGCCTTAAATACACTTTTATTTGCGACAACTCCTATCATGTCATCACAAATGCCGACTTGAGTATTGGAGAGCAAGCACTATTGCTGAATAAACTGTGAAAGCACCGCAAAGATCTCGGATATACGCTACATGACATACCAGGAATTTCTCGCTATTTATGTATGCATAGGATACACCTTGATGATGAATCAAAATTGATATAGCCTATTTATTACCAGTTTTAGACTATGTTATAGGCTCCATTTAGGGTATGTTATGTGTGTCTAGGCTATGTTTTGAGGTCTTTACAGGTCCAGGTACGTTTTGGAGATATATGGAGATACTTGGAGCTTTTGGGGCACTTAGAGGAGCATAATCCGTAGCTGATAATTGGAAGAGTCGAAGTACAAGATTACCATCGGTCGACGACAAAACTTTAGCGTCGACCGATGTTACATGACCAAGATAGATCGATGTTGCACATTTTCCATCGATCGATGTCCAATTCGCAGACCGCCGATTTTCAAGCCCAATTTAGAGACATGACACAAGATTACAAGATTACCCTTGGACGAGTTTTGACCGAAACTTTAGGGTTTTATATTTATACTTTATGTATTGCACCAGAAAGGTGTGCAAGGTGGGAAGAGTGTGCAGAGTGGGCTAGGTGCCTAGGTTTTGTGGCAAAGTGTGTCTGTGCACCACCTTACCATAGTTTTAGGATTTATTTAAGGAGAAGATTCATAACTCCTTAGGGAGATTTGTATTGAAACCCCAATATTTTATCTATGCATTATATTAAATTATTATTCTTACTTTAATTATGTTTGTGTAGTTTTCAACTAGATTTAGGGTTTATTAATGGTACTGATGGATTAGTCAAACAATAGAATTGTTATGGTCATTATTAGATCTATTAACTGAATTGTTTTTATTGCTTGTGTTTTAGAGTAGCTAACTAGAACCCTGATAATATGATAGTTTGGCGCAAGCGAGAGCATGGTCTACTACCATAAGTTATTTTGTTGAGCTAGGCTGCTAGAAACAAACGAGATTTGATTTAGTTAATCTAGTGAACTTATCGAATTAGGTCATAAGCTTGACTCATGAAACCATCGATCGACGCAGGATCATTGCCATCGATCGATGGTCATTCCGTGTCAACAAGCGAGAATGGAGACATTGGACTTAGTCAACAGATTAGACTCACATTCTAGAGCTGGTGTCTTTAGCATTAGATATCGAGTTCCAGGATTAAACACCCTTAACTTCTATCTTCTATAATCCACTTGCCTAAAACCCTAGATCTAGCATATTTACATTTGCATCTAGTTAATTTATTAGCATATTTTCATATTTACATTATTAGCATATTTCTATATTTACATTATTAGCATATTTCCATATTGTATCTATACCTTCTAATAAGGAATATTTCCTTGACCTGATTACTTGTTACCAATATATATATAGTTACATAGCTTAGTCTTTAGAAATAAGAAATCTATTGTGTGCCATTGTTAACTGTGGATTCAATCCCTAAGTATTACACTTGATCTCTCTTGGAAAGAGTATTATTTTGTTTGTTAGGATTAAGGGTTAATTTGATACTTATTTTCTTAGGATATTTATACCCTGTTAGAACATAAAAACACCATCACGTCAAATTTGACGCCGTTACCGGGGAACATTGATCGCCATTAGATTTATTCTCTAGGATTTAGTCTAGGTTTGTTACTTTCAAGTTACTGATTTTTCTTTTTATTTGTCTTTCAGGTGCATGCAAAAGAGTACCAGGAGCAACAAAGGACAAGACTTACTATTCTCAGACCCACATCAACTCGAATGTACAATCCGCAAAGATAGACGACACGCATCGATTGAGGGCATACATTCAGCATCGACCAATACCTCTTTACGGATAGCATTAACCGGCATCAGAAATCTACCATCGAGCGGCATCAGAACTCTACCGTCGACCGACATTGATAAACTAGCATCGATGGACGACACCTCATCCACATCGATCAACGACTGCAGACGAGTTCAGATGGTTGTGCCTATAATAGTGGTTCAGAATGAGAATGGAGACTTGCATGACCTCAACGGTCATCTGCGTAATGCAGCAGGTCAAAGGATAGACGATCAGGGGACTATAATCCCTGATAAAGAAGCAGAAGCAGATGCTGCAATAGCTCAACCTGAAGCTAACGCCCAAGCTTCCAGAAGTATAGAAATCTCAATGCCAACCAGAAGACCATGGATCGAATTTATGTTTGACAAGATACTGAGGGAACAACAGAAGATGGTTTTGGATTTCAATGGCAAGTTGATTTCATTTACCTCCATATAAACACAAAAATCGAAGATCTCAACATCCGTATGGAAAAGTTGGAAATCAGATGGCACATTAGAGTGAAACCCTTTCGAGATACGAAATTATGGTCAAAGAGGGGGAAGAATCTGGGCGAAAATATCACATCAATGTTGTGATTGATGATGATTTATGGTAGAAGTCAAGCAAGAGAAGCCACAAAAGGAAGGATTACGTATAGGAAATCCGAGTTTGTTAGGAAACCCACACAAGCATCAATCAACACAAGTTACTACATATTGATCGACGGTTCCTGTTAACTAGACGGAATCAGGAATAGCTTCACGCGTCGGTCGACACAGAAACCGCGCAATTGATCGATGGTTCCCAGTGACAAAACAAGTTGATCGACCAAAGGTCACGAATACGACAACTCCAGAGAAGAAGACGGATTCATCAAGACCTATGATAGTTGATAAAGCTACCAAGGATCATACTAGGAGAGAGCCAAGAATCATTCTAAAGAAGAAAAGTGATCCTGGGAAGTTTGCGATGCCATGTTTGGTCAAAAACCATGAGTTTCCCAATGCCTTATGCGACACCGGATCGTTAGCGAGCATCATGCCCAGAGCTATAGCAGATAAGTTAAACCTCAAAGTAGAGACTTCTGGTGATTTTTCGTCTTTGTGGATTGCTTTAGAGTAGACTCAGGAGGTATATGCAGATATGTCCCACTGTGAATTCAGGACTTCTTAGTCCCGATGGAATTCCATGTGATGGACATCCAGATCAATTGGAACTCTTCCTTGTTACTCGTAAGCGCCTTCATGGCCACCGTAGGAGTTATCTGTTACATGAAGACAAACAGGTTGTGCCTTTCCTTAATTGATC